>ML290262.1:16003-92375 GCA_005239495.1 Nicotiana undulata | reverse complement strand
GTTTGGGTCATTGTGGATAGGTTGACCAAATCGGCGCATTTAATTCCTGTGGCTACTACTTATTCTACGGAGAGGCTGGCTCAGATTTATTTTCGGGAGATAGTCCGGTTGCATGGTGTGCCGGTGTCCATTATATCAGATCGAGGTTCTCAGTTCACCTCGCACTTTGGAAGAGCATTGCACAATGAGATGGGCACTCAGATAGATCTCACTCAGCATTTCACCCTCAGACTGATGGTCAGTCGGAGCGTACAGTTCAGATTTTGGAGGATATGCTCAGGGCTTGTGTGATTGATTTTGGCGGTCAATGGGACCAGTTCTTGCCTTTGGCAGAGTTTGCATACAATAACAGTTATCAGTCCAGCATCGAGATGGCTCCATTCGAGGCTTTATATGGTCGGCGATGTCGTTCTCCGATTGGGTTGTTTGAGCCTAGCGAGGCCAAACTATATTGTACAGATCTGGTGAGAAATGCCTTGGAAAAGGTGAAGATTATTCAGGAAAGGCTCTGTACAGCTCAGTCCAGATAGAAGAGTTACGCGGATCAAAGGGCGCATGATGTAGCATTTATGGAGGGAGATAAGGTTATGTTGATGATTTCGCCGATGAAGGGCGTTATGAGATTCGGGAAGAGGGGCAAGCTAAGCCCCAGGTTTATAGGCCCTTTCGAGGTGTTGAGGCGAGTCGAGGAGGTTGCTTATGAGCTCGCTCTACCTCCTGCCTTATTGAGAGTTCATCCGATATTTCATGTATCCATGCTCCGGAGATATCATGCCGATTTCTCTCACGTGATTGATTTCAGCACTATTCAGTTAGATGAGAAGTTGGGCTTCGAGGAGGAGCCAATCGCTATTATTTACAGGCAGGACCGCCAGTTGAGGTCTTAGAGAGTTTCTACCATAAAGGTCTAGTGGAGGGGCCAACCAGTCGGTGAGGTGACTTGGGAGTCCGAGGAGGACATGCGGAGCAGGTATCCACAGCTATTCGGCACTTCAGGTACGATTCTACGTCCGTTCGAGGACGAACGTTTGTTTTAGAGGGGGAGATTGTGATGACCCAAAAAGGGATCATCTTATGTGCATCTTATTTGGACTGTGTTCCGACGCCCAAAGCCTCCATTAATCTCACCTCGATGTGCGTGCGCATCCCGGGCGCGTAGCCGGGAGGCCTTTATGTGAAAAACTTGGTTAAGAGTTAAATTTGTGATAATTAATTGAATAAAGTTGACTTTGGTCAACACTTTTTGTAAACAGACCTGAATCTGTGATCCAACGGTTCCGGAAGGTCCGTAGGAAAATATGGGACTTGGGCGTATGCCCGGAATCGAATTCCGAGGACCCAAGTCCGAGAAATGAATTTTTAAAGAAAATTGTTTTATAAAAATATTAAAGGCTTATGAAAATGATTCTTGATGTGAAACCTGTGCTGTCGGGCCCGTATTATGATTTCGGAGCCCGAAACAGGTTCAATATGTGTTATATAAGTTATCTGTGAAATTTGGTAAGAAACAGACTTGATTTGATTGGTTTAAAATCCAAATGAGGAAAATTGGAGTTAATGAAGTTTTGAGGTTTTTAAAGAATTTGAAATTTGGCTTGAAAGGTGATTTTATGTTCCCAAGGTCCGATTGAAATTCCGAGATCGAGAATAGTTCCGTTGTGTCATTTATAACTTGTCCGAAAAATTTGAAGTCATTCCGAGTAGTTTAGGCCGGTTCGGCGCGTTGAACTGAATTCTAGAATTTCAAAGTTCTTAAGATTGATTAATTTGGTTTTGGGGTTTGATTTCGAGTTCCATTGTTATTTTTCATGTTCCGGAAGTTCGAGCGAGTCCGTATCATGAATACAGACTTGACGGTGCTTTGGGACGGGGTCCCGAGGGGCTCGGGGGTGTTTTAGACCCCCGGGAGCTAATATGGAAAACCAGAAAAATCTGCTATCTGGTTTCCTTCTCTGCGACCGCAGAAGGTGGGTTGCGATCGCGGAGAAGGATTTTTGCTAAGCTATTGATTGCTCTATGCGATCGCAGCTTCCCCTTTGCGATTGCAGAGGTCTGGGTTCCACACCATCGCGATCGCAGCCCGTTTCTTGCGATCGCATTGAGTAGCGTCTGGGTCGGGTGAGTTTGTTCTACGCGATCGCAGGACCCCTGCCGCGATCGCAGAGGTCTTGCCAGTTGTTCTTCGCGATCGCATGACCTCTGCCGCGATCGCAGAGGTTTGGCCAGTTGGCCTTCGCGATCGCAGGCCGCATGTCGCGATCGCAGTGAAGGTTTTCCTGGGCAGTACTTAAATGTCCAATTACGGGATTCTTCCTCATTATTCAATACCCAATCTCCATTAGAGCTCCTCAGAGCTAGGGAAAAGACTGCCATAGTTCAAACTCATCAAGGTAAGTGATTCCTAGTCCGTTTTCATGACTTTTAACATCAAATTCAAATAAAATCCTCTTCCAATTAACTTAAAATTCATAGGAATTGATAGAAAAATTTGGGGTTTGGGGAAAATAGTGAAACTTCATTTTTAGCCAAAAATTCCTAAATAAATTATGTAATTACGATCCTTAGGCTTCGGGCAGTTCATTCCTTCGAAAATTTTCGGGATTTGACCATGAGAGGCCGGGGTTGGAAATTGAGAATTCTTCAAAAATATCAATTTTATTGAATAACTAGGATAAGTTATCACATTGTACATGCATTGATGTTGTTGTATACCTTTTGACTAGTTGCGAGTCCTCGGGTATAGAGTTCGGAGTTTCGGGCGCAATTGTGGTCCGAAGGGTAGATTCGACACGAGGTGAGTCTCCTTTCTAACCTTGTAAGAGGGAATGTTACCCATGGTGATGTATATGCTATGTTTAACTTGTTTGGGGGCTACGTACGCACCAAGTGACGAGAGTCCGTACGTAGCGGCTATTATTGTTACGTCCGGGTAGTTAGGCCCACATCATGCCTTGTATGTTTTTCCTGTAATGCCTTAATATTTTCTTGGTAATGCTTCATATGATTTATATTAATGCCACCAGTACTACAAAATTATGTTTTGCATTGCATTATTCTTCTGAGGCTTTATTTAAAAGAAATTGTGAAATATAAGGGAGCGGGCCGTATGCCACGACGGGTTTGAAATGAAATTATGAAATATATGGGAGCGGGCCGTACGCCACGGCGGATTTGAAATGAAATTATGAAATATAAGGGAGCGGGCCGTACGCCACGGCGGGTTTGAAATGAAATTATGAAATATAAGGGAGCAGGCCGTACGCCACGACGGATTTGAAATGAAATTATGAAATATAAGGGAGCGGGCCGTACGCCACGGCGGATTTGAAATGAAATTGTTAAATATAAGGGAGCGGGCCGTACACCATGGCGGATTTGAAACGAAATTATGAAATATATGGGAGCAGGCCGTACGCCACGGCGGATTTGAAATGAAATTTTGAAATATAAGGGAGCGGGCCGTACGCCACGGCGGATCAAAGAATTTGTGATTTTTGTTTTTATTCGGTGGTCTTACTTTTGAAAGTTCTTTATGGTTTAAGTTCAGTAACTGTTTGGATTTTCCGTTCTCTATACGTGTACTTGTTGCTTATTTTTCCCTGACATGCCTACCATATTTTATCATATGTTATTACTACTGGACCCTAGTGAGTATCGAGTCGACCTCTCGTCACTACTTCATCGAGTTTTGGCGGGATACTCACTGGGTACATATTTATTTAATATGTACTCATGCTACACTTTCTTTTCTTTTCTGTACTTGACTGTACAGGTCCGGAGGCTGGAACGTCTGACTATCAGGCCGGTGCTAGATATTGATAGCGTGGTCATACTTCTCGGTGAGCTGCTTTCTCGGTGACTTCCTAGCAGCACCCTGGAGCTCTTTTGTTACATTTCTCCGCTCACTTCATTCAGACGGAGACTCTGTATATATTGTAGTCATTGTATATTCAGTAGTTGCCCATGACACTCGTGACACTAGTTCCTGGCACACACGCGTAGTGTATATTTATATTTTGGGGGTTTTGGGATGTATATCTATGTGTGCTTTTTATTTCGGCTTGTATCTACTAGGATTTCACTTCCGCTCAAGGCTAGTATCATGTTTGTCGTTATAAATTGGGAATCTTTGACTGTTTAACTAGATGGGAAAGGTATCACTTGGTGTAATTATTGTTGGCTTGCCTAACCCCATCGTTGGGCGCCATCACGGCTCGGATTGGGATTCTGGGTCGTGACAACTTGTCTGCTTGTATTGCGTGCATTTGCTGTTTACTTGCGGAGGTTAACATGAGCCCTTATTTTCTCTTTATGTGATAGTCCTACTTTACTTTTGTTTGTCGCTTAGTTTTTTTCTTTTAAGCAACATAGGTGAGTCTAGAACCACCTAAATAGAGGTCCTAAACACCTCCAGGGCCATAGGTAAGGGACGGGTAATGCACGCATAAGATACGCATTAGAAGTTATTAGAACGCTTAGGTAACAACTGAAAATGTAGTAATTGGGTAGTAAATGAGATGCTGACCTGTGCGCTAATACTACGCATAACACCTCAATTTGGGGAAGGTTACCGAGTATTGCATGGAAATGATCCTATAGGCTAAAAAACCTAGGACCCCTTTTAATTCCTGTTGTAAAGCAATATATGTTTGTTTTAAATTGTTTTTGCTTTCCTTTAAAGACTAATTCGCTTAATTAAGTTTGGTCGGGACCCACCTTTGTGGACCTCGAGGGGTGCCTAACACCTTCCCCTCAAGGTAATTTCGAGCCCTTACCCAATCTCTGGTGATGTAAAATAATTTCACGAGTTATTTGCTTTAGGCACCCTGTCCCAAAAGGAAGGGAGTTGTCCCAAAATGTCGAAACCCGGACTCCATGAGGAAAAAAGGGGTGCGATAGCATGGAGACTCAGCTGGGGATAATTAAGCTCTTACCATGAAAAACTTGCTTTTTGTGAATTAGTCTTAAGCATGCTTTATTCTGTTAATACGTGCGCACCCTTTCCCCTGTCCCTTTATCTGGATTTAATTGCCCATTTTTAAGCATTTATGATTTCCTTCACTACAGAAACTGTCTTGTTTCCTTGTTTTCCTTACTTAAATGTCTTTCAATTATTAAATACCGCATTTATCATTTTTAACAAGCAAATACGTGACAACATGCTATTTACTGTTGCATAAATTATACTCAACATCATATTCAACTCGTGCGTAATCAATCCTATAGAAACACTTGATGAGTGTTTGCGCCCTTCCTATATATCACCCTTTAAATTCAGAAAGGCTTATTTGCAGTAAAACTAGTCGATCAACGGTGCAGTCGACAATTTCGTGCCTTTCCCCCTCAAGTTGTCCGCTTGAGGGTACCAGTCTAGACCTCTATAGAAACCTTACTCTGGTTAATTGTACATGCATCATGGTCAAACCTAGTCGGGTTAATATGTTGTCCACATAATAACCTTTTAAGACAAACCTTGTCCAAAAGTCCACCGGGGTTCCATAATCCCAACGGACACAACCACGATTTTGTGCATTAATTTTGGAGAAATAAGTTCCAGCGTGCTAATCATCGATGTATAAATAGTCGAATCTGGAGGGGGAAAGGGCCTAACCATATTTGTTTTGCAGAAAATGAGGCATGAAGTCCCTAGGTTTAGCATAGTCCGTAGTATACCACCACTTCTACTAGATTTGTGGGAAGATCTTTCCTCAAGTGACAAAAAACATGTGAAGTAGGTCCTTTGAAATTTGCCTTCTCTGTTAGACATCCAACCAAATAATGTGTTGATTGAAGCTGCGACCATATTCTGGGATAGTGAAAGATCAGTGTTTCGCTTTGGGAATATAGAAATGACCCCGCTCCTGGAAAAAATAGGGGAATTCGCTGGGCTACCCTAAGACAGTCTTGGTTTATTGGTGCTAGAAAACTGCACCGCTAGGGGATTTCTGAAGATGATGGGTCTGAAAAAGAACGACGATTTGGAATGCTTGAAGAAGTCCTACGTACCCTTTGACTACATGTATGAACGATATGGTCATAGAAAGTCCTATCGTATTTTCCATGATGAGTTCTCTATCACTTCCTTGGGTTATATTCACCGCAAGGTTTTTGTGTTTGTTGTCTGTTTCTTGGGTATGATGGTGTTCCCAATGAAAGGGGACAAAATTCACACCAGAATGGATATGGTAGCCAAAACATTAATGGAGGGAATTGAGGGGCAAACATGCACCATTGTCCATGTGATCATAGCTAACATCTATCGGGCCTTGGACCGTTGCCAAAAGGGGTTCAAACACTTCGGAGGTTGTAATTTGTTGCTATAGGTTTGGTTATTGGAGCATCTCCAAAGGGGTCAATACCGTCAAGAATTTCCACAAAGGGCATGGATTGATCATATAGCCTTCCATCACCCTGTGAGAATGACTTACATCCCGGATAGGTTTGCTCAACCAGAAAGTGCTACAGAATGGGTGCAGTTTTTCGATAATTTGATTGAGGATCGGGTCCAATGGATGTTTGAATGGTTCCCCAATGAAGAGTTCATCATCAGATCTAGGGACGCTCCGCACTTGGTGTTGATAGGGTACAAAGGTATATACCCCTATGTTCTCATTAGGGTTTTGAGACAGGCAGACAAGAAGCAGGTCATACCGCAAGTTGCAAAAACGAGTCATTACCGGGCAGATTTTCAGGATGACGACATCCCATAAGTCTTAAGCTCAGCATATATGGCACTCAAAGATTATTGTAGAAAAGGACACCATCGAGCCAGACAGGTATATCGCAGGACATGTACGCTTCTACTTATCATGGTTGGAATATAGCCTAGTAGGGATAGTTGAGCCGGGAATCGATCAGGGAAATAGGGTCGTAGACGAAGCTGCTGAGGCCCAAGTGAAATACAACAAACTGTGCAAAAGGATTCATGACTCCGAGGTCGAGCATTTCGAGATACACGAGACAGACATGAGACTGATCAATGAATAGAGGGAACTGGCTATCAACTCTAATGAAAGGTTGGAGTATCTGGAGCAGGGTTTGATAGAGCTGGAGGAGAAGACAAGGAAAAGTGTTGTCGACTGCCAGAATGTTGAGGGAAGCAAAAGAGGGGATCTAGCATGGGTATACTTGCTATTGGGCATGCGCGAACTGGGGAACCTGATTGATGGAGCTAGGAAGAACATTCCTGGGGAAGGTCCCTCTAGGACCAAGTAGAGTAGATTTATTTGCTTTTCCAAATGTAATAGGGCCAAGTGCCAGTAGTGACTTATCTTATCTTATCGTAGTGTCGTTTTAGATTCATCTACTTTTACATTTATGAAATGAGGCAATTATTGGCACTTAAGTTCTCCAAATCAACTTGTCGCTAGGCCTACCTCGGGCACAACGAGGCTCCCAAATCAGGACGCGAATTTACATTTCTATTATATGTGTTTAAATACTGCAGATACTCCTTTTCAGAACTCTTACTGACTTGGCTACCTTTTTGTTTTTTTTTCTTTTCTTTTGATTATTCCCATTCCCAAAGGTTGGTTCGCGCATACTGGCCTCATCATCTTATCATACCAGATCCAGGGGGCCTCCACCTTCTCCTTCTCCTAGTCCACCAAAAGGCAAAGGAAAAGCAAACATGGATGACATGAACGACATCGGGAAAGATAACAATGCACATGTTTAGAATATAGAAACTTCCGATGGTCGGGGTACTCAGGCCCCAAATGATGTGGTTTTGTGGCTTGAGCAAAAAATACTCGAACTTCAGGGTGAGCTTCAGCAGGTCTGTAGCTTGGCAAACCTCTCCCTCACACTCAATATCCCAGGTATCAATCACCCAAACACCCAGAATCCTGCACCACCTCAGAACACACCCAACAAACGCCCACAGAATCCTCTTGCACCCTACCAATATACAACCCCACCTCAAAATCAACCTCTCCCTCCTCAATACCAGCAAACCACCTATCATACTCCCCAAAATACCCCACAAATTACCCTCGAACCCCAAAACTCCACCAATGATCATCACCATACCCAAACTCCTTGCCTTCACCAGAACAACCCCATATATGTGGAAACCCTACCTCACTCAACTCAACCAATCTCTTATACACCAGAATCCGTTGAGAAGGACCTGCTCATCAATAGCATGGCCGAGTAGCTCAAGAAATTGACGAGTCGAGTTCAGGGTATCGAAGGAGGTAAAGGGATAAAAGGTCTGAACTATGAGGATGTATGCATATAACCAGATGTGGAACTGTCAGAGGGTTACAAACCTCCCAAGTTTGAAATGTTTGACGGAACAGGTGATCCCAAGTTTCATCTGAGAACTTATTGTGACAAGCTCATGGGGGTCGGAAAAGATAAAAGGATTCGAATGAAGCTCTTCATGAGAAGTCTTATTGGAGATGCCATGTCTTGGTACATAAGTCATAACCCCAAGAAGTGGGTCAATTGGGTGAGCATGGAATCAGATTTCATGGACAGGTTCAGATTTAATACGGAGAATGCACCTGATGTCTTCAATATCCAGAATCTAAAGAACAAACCATCCGAGACCTTCCGCGAGTATGCTTCTCGGTGGAGGTCAGAAGCAGCCAAGGTCAGACCAGTGTTAGACGAAGAACAGATGAACAAGTTCTTTGTCAGGTCACATGATCCACAATATTATGAAAGGCTAACGGTTATTGATAACCATAAGTTCTCCGATATTATCAAACTCAGAGAAATGATTGAAGAGGGTATTAAAAGCGGGATGGTGACAAATGTCGAGGCACTACAAGCCACGAACAAAACATTGCAATCAAGCGGTATATCGAAGAAGAAAGAAGTAGGAACAATAATGGTTGCCCAAGGACCCAAAACTCCCTTTGTATACCAGACACCTCCGCCCACATACCAACCATCACTTTCTAGATATTCCCAACCTGCTGCTGCCTACCATACATATAATTCCCAACCATCCTAATTTCAGTCACCTCCAACTCGTCCAAATTACCAGAAACCTCGGCCTAACTTTGACCACAAACCACCCAGACAGTATACCGCCATTGATGAACCCATTGACCAATTATACGAAAGATTGAACGTCGTTGGTTATGTCACCCCTATTCCTGCCGTGGCAATGGAGAATTCATCTCAATGGGTCAACCCGAATAAAACATATGCTTTCATGACCCAAATTCCCAACCTTAGCGAGTGATGGCGCTTAAGACCACACTTTCTAGGCAAGCCAATGTTAGAAGTCGATTAATTAATTTCCCTAATTAATTGCTTGAGCATAATCAAAATAGATTTACAATGAACTTACTACAAATGATTCCCAACAATAATAAAGTAGAATAGTAGTAATGACCAATTAAATAAAACTAACCACGAACTAATCATAATAATAACTCTAAGACTACCCCAGGGTCTGGTGTCACAATCAATGAACTACTAAAGAATACTACAAATAATGGCTGAAAGAGATAGTATAGTTGTTCCGAATATAATAAAACAGTGTAAATAATGGGCGAAGACTCTCGGAACCTGCGAACGCCGACAGATGTACCTCGTGTCTCCAACTGAACAGGTGGTCGTCCTTAAATCCTCTACTGATGACTAGTACCTGGATCTGTGCAAAAGAGCACAGAGTGTAGTATCAGTACAACCGACCCCATGTACTGAGTAAGTGCCGAGCCTAACCTCGGCGAAGTAGTGATGAGGCTAAGTCGGGATTCAACAATATAATCGATGACAACAATAAATAATAAAGCCTAGAAGAATCTAAACAAATAAATAAATAAGTGCTGCGACAAAATAACATAACTCAGCTATAACCAGTTCTCAAATAACTCTTCAAAGTTCCCAACTTTAACTTTGAATAAAAGTAGTACTGAAATATTTAGAGAGCAGTAAAATAAACATTTTAATTTTTCAAGACTTTTATTTCCTTTTTCCTTAGAAATCAGAAAAATATACATGTCTCCCTTATCGCTCCTTGTTGCGGCGTGCAACCCGTTCCCACCCGTCTTCCCTTATTGCTCCTCCCTAAATACATCACCCTTATTACTCCCGTTGTGGCGTGCAACCCGATCCCACATGTCCATCCTCATCACTCCTTGTTGCGGCGTGCAACCCGTTCCCACAAGACATATCATTTCAATTTATTCTTAAATTTCACAATTAAGGCCAAGCCTTTTCACAACATTTCGGTTTCCACAATACATCACAACCTTATATTAAAGTATAAAGCTTCAACAGCAAAGGCCAAACCTTTCACAACATCTCTCTTCCAACAATATATCACAGGAACATCAATGTGCATATACATATATATAAACTTCGTAAAACAATACCAAACTGCTCAATTAATTTTCCCACAAGGGAACCCAATAAAAAACCAATACTCTTTATACACTCGTCATAACAATTGGCAACAATCAATTGAAACCACATAATCACGTAAACCTCAACAATCATAAGATAGTTAAACTATATTCCTCACCACTTTCTCAATATTATCAACAATGAAACCAAAAAGGCAACAACGCTAGATAGTCATAGAACAATTTGGACAAAAATCAATTAAGTTGGGATGGGGAGGGGATCATGCATAACAGAAAAAATGGGTGGTGCATAGATACTCGTCACCTCACCTATACACCACACCCATGCATTTCACATAGTAAATAAGTGGGGACTCCTATTCCCTCAATCCAAAGTTAGACCAAACACTTACCTCAGTCTCGCAAGCAATTCATTGCTCTAGCACTGCCTTCCCTTTAGAAATTGCCTCTAATCCTCTCGAATCTAATTACAATTCGTCCAAGGTTATCAATCATAGCCTAAAGGAATCATCTTTATTGAAAAACAATGGTTTTACTAAGGTTTAATATTAAATTTCAAAAATTCACCCCGGACACGCTTGGTCTAAACTCGAGTTTCGAACCAAAACCCGTTTACCCAATCTCCCTCGAGCACGAATATACAATTGGTATTGGAATCCGACCTCTATTCGAGGTCCAATTCCCCAAAAATTGAAATTCCTAACTTCTACCCAAAACTCAAATTTTTACCATGGAAACTCTAGATTTTTGGTTGAAATCATTGTTAAAAGTTGTTAGGAATTGAAAGAAATTAGTTAGAGGTCACTTACCAATGATTTGAAGAAGTTTGGACCTTGGGAAAATCGCCTATGGAGGCTTAGGGTTTTAGCAAATTGGAAAAGAAGGTAAAATCCCGTCAAAAATCTGATATAACAGGTTGCGTGTCTCGCATTTGCGAGCTGGGGTTCGCATTTGCGAACTCTTGGCTTTCTGGCATATATCGCAAATGCGAACCAGTACCTCGCATTTGCGAACTAGGTCCTTCGCATTTGTGACCCAGGGACCTCGTATTTGCGAGATCAGAGGCTCAACGTTGGCCTTGCATTTGCGAACCTTGACCTCGCATTTGAGAGATCAGAGGCCTGTACACCAGATGTTTCAACTGTTGGAAATTTTTTCTAAGTCTAGACACTCCGTAGCCTACCCAGAACTCAACCGAGCCCTCATGGCTCCAAACCAAACATGCACACACATCTAAGAACATCATACAGACTTGTTTGTGAAATCATATCATCAAATTAACTTCAAAATCTACAGATTTGGCCTCAAAATTCAAGATTTTTTCAAGAACACTCAATTTCCCAACTTTTCAATCGGATGACCGAATTTTATCAAATCAACTTCGATTCTCATGAAACTTCCCAAATAGGACTTATATAACATAACAAACTTGTTCCGGGCTTCGGAACTACAATTTGGGCCCGATATCATATATTTCCCATAATTTTTCATTTCTTTATTTCTTGAATTAACCAGCAGAACAATTTTCTTCAAAAATAGTTTTCTAAGGCTTGGGACCTCGGAATTCATTTTCGGGCATACGCCCGAGTCCCATATTTTACTGCAGACCTCCCGGGATCGTCGGAACACAAATCTGGGTCCGTTTACTCAAAATGTTGACCAAAGTCAACTATAATCAAGTTTTAGCTCTAGAATTCACTATTTCTCATATTTTAACATAAAAGCTTTCCGATTTCGCGCCCGGACCGCGCACGCAAATCAAGATATTTAGAATTAATCTTTTTATGACAATTAAGCATGGGACGGAGTTTATATTTATAAAATGACCTCTTGGGTCATCACAATCTCCACCTCTAAAACACACGTTCGTCCGCGAACGAAGATAGAATGTTACCTGAAATTGCGAACAAATGTGGATATCTACTCTGCATGTCCGACTCGGACTCCCAAGTAGCTTCCTCAATGGGCTGACCTTTCCAATGCACACGAACTGAGGGATAACTCTTAGACCTCTGACGAACTTGCCAGTCTAAAATAGCTACCAGCTCCTCTTCATAAGTCAAGTCTTTGTCCAATTGGACAGAGCTGAAATCTAACACGTGGGACGGGTCACCACTATATTTTCGGAGCATAGACACATGGAATACCGGATGAACCGAGGATAACCCCAGAGGAAATGCAAGTCTGTAAGTTACCTCCCCCACCTTATCAAGAATCTCAAACGGATCGATAAACCTAGGGCTCAACTTGCCCTTCTTCCCGAACCTCATAACACCCTTCATGGGCGACACACGAAGCAATACTCTCTCTCCAGCCATGAATGCTACATCACGAACCTTACGATCGGCATAACTCTTTTGCCTAGACTGAGCTGCATGAAGTCTTTCCTGAATAACCTTGACCTTATCTAAGGCCTCCTGAACTAAGTCGATACCTAACAACTGAGCCTCTCCTGGCTCTAATCATCCAACTGGCGATCTGCACCGTCTACCTTATAACGCCTCATAAGGAGCCATCTGAATGTTTGACTGATAACTATTATTATAAAAAAACTCCGCTAACAGCAAGAACTGATCCCATGAACCTCCAAGGTCAATAACACAAGCGCGAAGCATGTCCTCTAACATCTGAATGGTATGCTCGGACTGCCCGTCAGTCTGAGGGTGAAATGATGTACTCAACTCTACTCAGGTACCCAAATCACGCTGAACTGCCCTCCAAAAGTGCGAAGTAAACTGCGTACCCCGATCAGAAATGATAGACACAGGCACCGCATGAAGGCGAACAATCTCCCGAATATACAACTCAGCCAACCGCTCTGAAGTATAAGTACTAGCCACTAGAATGAAGTATTCTTATTTAGTCAGCTTATCCAAAATAACCCAAACCTCATCGAACTTCCTCTGAGTCTGTGGGAGCCCAACAACGAAGTCCATAGTGATACGCTCCCACTTCCACTCAGGAATCTCTATCTGCTGAAGAAAACCACCAAGTCTCTAATGCTCATATTTTACCTACTGACAATTTAAGCAACGAGCTACATAAGCCACAATGTTCTTTTTCATCCTTCTCCACCAATAATGTTGTTTCAAATCTTGGTACATTTTCGCTGCACCTGGGTGAATAGAATATTTGGAGCTGTAAGCCTCCTCAAGGATCAATTCACGGAGGCCATCAACATTAGGCACACACAACCTACCTTGCATCCTCAAAACGCCATCATTCTCAAATTGTAACATGCTTGGCATCACCATGCCGAACCGTGTCTCTAAGGACCGCCAAATGTGTGTCGTCATCCTGCTGCTCTCGGATACGATCAATTAGAGATGACTGAGCGACAGTATAAGCTAGGACACTGCTGGGAGAAATATCCAACCTCACGAACTGATTAGCCAAAGTCTGAATGTCTGAAGCCAGTGGTTTCTTGCCAACTGGGATATACGCAAGACTGCCCATACTCACCGCCTTTCTACTCAATGCATCGGCCACCACATTGGCCTTCCCCGGGTGATACAATATAGCGACATCATAATCTTTTAGCAACTCTAACCACCTTCGCTGCCTCAAATTTAGATATTTCTGCTTGAATAAGTACTGAAGGCTGCGATGGTCAATAAAAATCTCACACGGCACGCCATAAAGATAATGCCTCCAAGTTTTCAAAGCATGCACAATAGCTGCCAACTCTAAATCATGAACATGTTAATTCTTCTCATGGACTTTCAACTGACGAGATGCATACGCAATCACCCTGCCATCCTGCATTAACACTGCTCCAAGGACAACTCAAGAAGCATCACAATACACCGCGAAAGAACCCGAATCTGATGGTAACACCAACACCGGTGCTGAAGTCATGGGTGTCTTGAGCTTCTGAAAGTTCGCCTCGCACTCATCTGACCATGTAAATGGGGCACCTCTCTGAGTCAATTTAGTCATTGGGGATGCTATGGATGAAAACCCCTCCATAAAACAACGGTAGTAACCGGACAAACCCAAGAAACTCCTAATCTCCGTGGTTGTGGTGGGTCTAGGCCAGTTCTTGACTGCCTCTATCTTCTTAGGATCAACCTGAATACCCTCAGCTGATACGATATGTCCCAAAAAGGCTACTGAATCCAACTAGAACTCACATTTAGAAAACTTAGCATACAACTGATTATCCCTCAAGTTTTGGGGTGTTATACGAAGATGCTGCTCATGATCTTCCCGACTATGGGAGTATATAAGAATGTCATCAATGAACACGATCACAAAAGAGTCCAGATGTGGCTTGAAAACCCGATTCATTAAGTCCATAAAGGTCGCCGGAGCATTAGTTAGCTCAAAAGACATAACCAAAAATTCATAGTGCTCATACCTCGTACGAAAGGCTGTCTTAGGGATCTTGGATGCCCTAATCTTCAGTTGATGGTAGCCTGACCTCAAATCAATTTTCGAAAACACTCTAGCACCCTGAAGCTGATCAAATAGGTCATCAATCCTTGGCAACAGATATTTATTCTTGATAGTAACTTTATTCAGCTGCCTGTAGCCTATGCACATTCTCATTGACCTATCTTTCTTCTTTACAAACAAAACCGGTGCACCCCAAGGCGAGACACTGGGTCTTATGAAACCCTTATCTAGCAAGTCTTGTAACTGTTCTTTCAATTCTTTCAATTCTGGTGGGTCCATCCGATATGGAGGAATGGAAATGGGCTGAGTGCCCGGAGCCACATCAATACGAAAATCAATATCCCTGTCGGGCGGCATACCCGGCAGGTCTGCAGGAAATACCTTAGGAAACTCACACATGATATGAACTGACTCTATAGAAGATACCTCAGCATCAAAATCAAGAATATGATCCAAATAAGCCAAACACCCCTTCTCCACCATGCGACGAGCCTTAGCATATGAAATTACCCGGCTGGGAGGATGCCCAGAAGTCCCCTTCCATTCTAATCGAGGAAACCCCGGTAAGGCTAGAGTAACCGTCTTGGCGTGACAGTCTAAAATGGCATAATAGGGCGACAACCAATCCATGCCCAATATAATATCAAAGTCAACCATGTCTAGAAGTAAAAGATCAACACTAGTTTCAAGACCTTTAATGACTACCACGCCCAAACGATATACTCAGGGGATCACCGTGTAGACACATAAATAGGAACACTCAGGGGATCACGGGGCACATTCAAATACGAGGCAAAATAGGAGGAAACATACGAATAAGTAGACCCCGGATCAAACAAAACGGAAGAAACTCTATCACAAACTGAGATGATACCTGTAATAACAGCGTCAGATGATTCTGCCTCAAGCCTAGCTGGAAAAGCATATAGTCGGGACCGAGCCCCAGCACCCTAAACCACACCTCTGGGAGGACCTCCCCCTCTAGCAGGCTGACCTTGACCTCTAGCTATTTGTCCTCCACCTCTAACATTCTGGCCTCTACCTCTGACTTCCTGACCCCTATCCCTTGCTGGCTGGGCAGGTAGTGCTGCAGCTGGTGCCGGAACTATGGCACGAGAACCCTGGTACTGATGTTGACTACTCAGAAAGCTCGGGCAAGCTCTTCGAACATGCCCATATGCACCACACTCAAAACATCCCTCCTGATATGAGGACTGACCCTGACGAACCGGCTGACCACGGTAATAACTCTACAGAGGAGGTGCTCTAATAGAAGCTGAAGGAGCACTATAGACTGGCTGAGCAGAAGGAGGTACATAAGAACCACGGCCCCCTGAAGTACCATGTGAAACCTGTAGCGCTGAATGGAATGGTTAGGATGAATGGCCTCTGCTAAATGAAGTCCTGCCTCCAGACGAGGCAACACTGAAAACACCGGAATGACGAGATCTCTTGTCTGACCCCTGACCTCCCATCCCAAGAACTGACTCAACCCTCCTAGCTATATTAGCTGCATCTTGAAGAGAAATCTCGGACCCTGTTTCATTGGCCATCTGTAACCTGATGGGATGAGCAAAGCCATCAATAAACCGTCTGACCCTCTCCCACTCTGTGTGCAATATAAGAATAACATGTCTATCCAGATCCACAAAACGAGTTTCGTACTGAGTTACAATCATGTTGCCTTGCTGAAGTCGCTCAAACTGACGACACTTATCCTCTCGAGTAGTGATAGGTAAGAACTTCTCTAAAAAGAGATGAGAAAACATATCCCAAGTCAGAGCAGGTGATCTAACTGGACTAGTCAACAAATAATCTCTCCACTATTTCTTGGCGGATCCAGTCATCTGAAAAGCTGCAAAATCGACCCCATTGGTCTCCAAAATACCCATATTATGCAACACCTCATGAAAAATATCCATATATTCCTGAGGGTCCTCTGAAGTAGCACCACTGAAGTGGACAAGGAATAGATTAATGAACCTGTCAAGTCTCCACAAAGAATCTGATGACATGGTTGCCCCGTTAGCGGGCGGCACTGCTGCAACAGGCTGAATTACCCCAATGGAATTGGCTACTAGAGTCTAAACCTGAGGAGTAGTCTGAACCGGAGTGTGGGTAGTAAGAGTCGGGACCCCTCCTCCAGCCTGTGATACGGCTGCTGCAACAGGAAAAGTGCCAGTCTGGGCCACACTCTCCATAAGGCCCACTAAACGGACTAAAGCAACCTGAAGAACTGGGGTAGCAATAAACCCCTCGGGAACCTGAGTTGGTCCAGCTGGATCAATCGGAGCCGGAACCCCCTCATTAATCTCTATTTGGGGTTCTGTAGTTGTGGATGCTGCCTGAGCAATGGCTGGGTCCTTCCCCTGCCTCGGTCTCTGGCATGGCCTCGGCCTTTGCCCCTAGTAGGAGCTGCTGTTGCTGGGGGTCCGGAATTCTGGTCAGCGAAAGATGAAGCACGTTTTCTCCTCATCTGCGAGAGAATAGAAGAGTCCAAATCAGTATTTGAGATACAAGGATCGCACGATAGAATAGAAATAAAAATGGAGTTGTTTCCTAACTCAATAGCCTCTGAGAGATAAGTACAAACATTTTCGTACCGATCCTCCAGACTCTACTAAGCTTGTTCGTGGATTGTGAGACCTAAGTAAACCTAGTGCTCTGATACCAATTTTTCACGACCCAAATTCCCAACCTTAGCGATCGTGATGGCGCCTAACACCACACTTGCTAGGCAAGCCAATGTTAGAAGTCGATTAATCAATTTCCCTAATTAATTGCTTGAGCATAATCAAAATAGACTTACAATGAACTTACTAAAAATGATTCCCAACAATAATAAAGTAGAATAGTAATAATGACCAATTAAATAAAACTAACCACGAACTAGTCATAATAATAACTCAAAGACTATCCCAGGGTCTGGTGTTACAATCCACGAACTACTAAAGAATGCTACAAAACATGGCTGAAAGAGATAGTATAGTTGTTCCGAATATATAAAAACAGTGTAAATAATAAAGGGAGAAGACTCTCGGAATCTACGAACGCCTGCAGATGTACCTCGTGTCTCCAACTGAATAGGTGGTCGTCCTGAAATCCTCTACTGATGACTAGTACCTGGATCTGTGCAAAAGAGCACAGAGTATAATATCAGTACAACCGACCCCATGTACTGAGTAAGTGCCGAGCCTAACCTCGGCGAAGTAGTGACAAGGCTAAGTCGGGCTTCTACAATATAATCGATGACAACAATAAATAATAAAGCTAGGAAGAATCTAAACAAATAAATAAATAAATGTTGCGACAAAATAACATAACTTAGGTATAACCAATTCTCAAATAACTCTTCAAAGTTCCCAACTTTAACTTTGAATAAAAGTAGTACTGAAATATTAAGAGAGTAGTAAAATAAACATTTTGATTTTTTAAAACTTTTATTTCCTTTTTCCTTAGAAATCAGAAAAGTATACATGTCTCCCTTATCGCTCCTTGTTGCGGCGTGCAACCCGCTCCCACCTATCCTCCCTTATTGCTCCTCCCTAAATACATCACCCTTATTACTCCCGTTGTGGCGTGCAATCCGATCGCACCTGTCCACCCTTATCACTCCTTGTTGCGGCGTGCAACCCACTCCCACCTATCCTCCCTTATTGCTCCTCCCTAAATACATCACCCTTATTACTCCCGTTGTGGCGTGCAATCCGATCGCACCTGTCCACCCTTATCACTCCTTGTTGCGGCGTGCAACCCACTCCCACCAGACATATCATATCAATTTGTTCATAAATTTCACAATTCAGGCCAAGCCTTTTCACAACATTTCGGTTTCCACAATACATCACAACCTTATATTAAAGTATAAATCTTCCACATCAAAGACCAATACTCTTTATACACTCGTCACAACAATTGGCAACAATTAATTGAAAACACATAATCACGTAAACCTCAACCATCATAAGATAGTTAAACTGCATTCCTCATCACTTTCTCAATATTATCAATAATGAAACCAACAAGACAACAACGCTAGATAGTCATAGAACAATTTGAACAAAAATCAATTAAGTTGGGACGGGGAGGGGATCATGCTTAATAGATAAAGTGGGTGGTGCATAGATACTCGTCACCTCACCTATACACCACACCCATGCATTTCACATAGCAAATAAGTGGGACTCCTATTCCCTCAAGCCAAAGTTAGACCAAACACTTACCTCAGTCTCGCAAATAATTCACTGCTCTAGCACTGCCTTCCCTTTAGAAATTGCCTCTTATCCGCTCGAATCTAATTAAAATTTGTCCAAGGTTATAAATCATAGCCTAAAGGAATCATCTTTATTGAAAAACAATGGTTTTACTAAGGTTTCATATTAAATTTCAAAAATTCACCCCGGACCCGCTTGGTCTAAACTAGAGGTTCGGACCAAAACCCGTTTACCCAATCTCCCCCGAGCACGAATATACAATTGGTATTGGAATCCGACCTTTATTCGAAGTCCAATTCCCCAAAAATTGAAATTCCTAACTTCTACCCAAAACTCAACTTTTTACCATGGAAACTCTAGATTTTTGGTTGAAATCATTGTTAAAAGTTGTTAGGAATTGAAAGAAATTAGTTAGAGGTCACTTACCAATGATTTGAAGAAGTTTTGACCTTGGGAAAATTGCCTATGGAGGTTTAGGGTTTTAGCAAATTGGAAAAGAAGGTTAAATCCCGTCAAAAAGCTGATATAACAGGCTGCGGGTCTCGCATTTGCGAGCTGGGGTTCGCATTTGCGAACCCTGGGCTTTCCGGCGTATATCGCAAATGCGAACCAAGACCTCGCATTTGCGAACTAGGTCCTTCACATTTGCGACCCAGGGACCTCGCATTTGCGAGATCAGAGGCTCAATGTTGGCCTCGCATTTGCGAACCTTGACCTCGCATTTGCGGGATCAGAGGCCTGTACACCAGATATTTCACCTAATGGAAATTTTTTCTAAGTCTAGACACTCCGTAGCCTACCCGGAACTCACCCGAGCCCTCTTGGCTCCAAACCAAACATGCACACACATCGAAGAACATCATACGGACTTGTTTGTGAAATCAAATCATCAAATTAACATCAAAATCTACAGATTTGGCCTCAAAATTCAAGATTTTCTCAAGAACACTCAACTTCCCAACTTTTCAATCGGATAACCGAATTGTATCAAATCAACTCTGATTCTCACGAAACTTCACAGATAGGACTTATATAACATAAAAACCTTGTTCCGGGCTTCAGAACCACAATACGAGCCCGATATCATATATTTTGCATAAGTTTTCATTTCTTTATTTCTTGAATTAACCAGCAGAACAACTTTCTTAAAAAATTGTTTTCTAAGCTTTAGGACCTCGGAATTCACTTTCGGGCATACGCCCAAGTCCCATATTTTACCGCTGACCTCCCGAGATCGCCGAAACACAGATCCGGGTCCGTTTACTCAAAATGTTGACCAAAGTCAACTATAATAAAGTTTTAGCTCTAGAATTCACTATTTCTCATATTTTAACATAAAGGCTTTCCGATTTTGCGCCCGGACCGCACACACAAATCAAGATATTTATAATTAATCTTTTTATGACAATTAAGCATGGGACGAAGTCTATATTTATAAAATGACCTCTTGGGTCATCACATATGCATATCATTCTGGTATGAAAGGGCACACTATTGACGAGTGCCGGACATTGAAAGATAAGATCCAGCCGTTGATTGATAATAAGGTCATAAAGGCGAAGTAAGTTACACCCAACGTACTCAATAACCCCCTCCTAGATCATACGGGTGAAGGGATAAATGTGATAGAAACTGAAGAGGAGTGGGATCCCGAGGGATCAATTGGACTTATCAAAGAGGGTGACGATCCTAAGAAACCCGCAGTCACGCTCAATCTTATTGTGGTACAGGTACATGCACCAATTGAGGTTTTGGTAACCGCATCGGTTCCATTTGAGGTAGAAGTAGCACCACCTGCATCCACACCTCCTCCATTTAAGTTGCAAGTAGCTACATCCTTCACGGTGACGGTGGAAACCACACCGCCCTTCAATACCAATGTTGTACCTTGGGATTATGTGGCAGAGGCTAGAAGAAAGGGGAAGGAAAAAATGGAAGAATCTGGCGCTGCACAAGGAATTACCAGAATGGGAAGAGTTTATACACTGGAACATTTGGGAGAAACCAGTAAGTAGGCCTCCAACAAACCACCCATTATTGGAACTAGTCCACATGACCTCTGGAGGAAGGTACAAGCAAAGGAGTATTCTGTCGTTGATCATTTGAACAAGACTCCCGCTCAAATATCTATCATATCGCTGCTACAAAATTCTGAGGCACACGGGAATGCTCTAATGAAGGTGTTGAGTAAGGCATATGTACCCAACAATATCACCGGTGGAGAAATGGCCAATATGGTGGGGCAGGTGCTAGAGTGTCACAAAATCACTTTCCACGAGGATGAGCTGCCACCTGAAGGGTTGAATTACAACAGGGCACTGCACATCACAGTGCAATGTGAAGACAAGTTTATTGCCAGAGTTCTGATTAATCGAGGATCCAGCCTCAACATTTGCCCATTAACAATGCTGCAGAGGTTGGGCAAAGGCTTACATGAGATACGGGAAGGAACAATGAATGTGAAAGCATTCGACGGGTCTCAATGAGCTACCATTTGAGAAACTAATCTATGTCTGCAGATGGGTCCTACCTGGTTTGATGTTGAGTTTCACGTATTGGACATATCCGCAACTTACAATCTGTTGTTGGGACGACCATGGATACATGTTGCTGGTGTTGTAGCATCTACCTTACATCAGGATGTGAAGTTCGAATGGAACTACCAGGAAGTAACCATCCATGGAGATGGGAGCAACCCGATTTACACTAGTAAGACAATCCCGGTTGTTGAAAACAGAAGGAAAATAGGTGGAGAAACCTACCATCATATCGAGCGCGTTAACACAATTGAGAAAGATAATTGGTGGAGTAGCAAGATAGAAAGCATGCTATCATGGAAAGGATATGAGCCCGGCAAGGGGCTTGGTAAAAATCTTCAGGGCATCTCCAAGTCGATACAACCAAAGCGCATTGTACCACTTTTGGGCTAGGATATCAGTACACCTACAAGGAATTTCGAAATTGGTCACCACTGTGGCGTGGTCCATACTACCCTCTTAAGAAACCCCTGCCACATTTGAATCAGACCTTCCATCAGGCCGATATTATATGGGGATCAGAGGAAGAAGAAGCGGTGGCGGCATTAAGGAACCTGTTCTTGGAGGATGATGATATGGATTGTTGTGTAATCGTCGAGGAGGAGGAGGAGGAAGGCCCTACTATCCAAGATGAGGTAGCAAGGCTAAACAACATTGTTTATTTTTGCTTTTCTAGAAAAAATGATTTCCCTTTTTGCATCTTTGTTTTAAATATATTTCCAATGTTCAAAAACGTTATTAGAGTTATTGAAAATCATTTTGTTTGACGCTTTAAATGGCTTGATGTTTTATTATTACTACGTTTCTCTCGTATCTTTATCCCTACAACCTTACTATTTCCTATCTCGCTGAACCGGCAATTGTGACATGTAATGAGACAACGCAATAAAAGGATAGTGATTCAGAAGAAGAGGATGCCATAACCGAGGAGATCATCAGAGAAGTAGAAGACTTCGAGAACAAGCCTAAGTCCAACCTGGACGAAACTGAGATAATTAACTTGGGAATTTCTGAAACCGCCAAGGAGACCCGCATCAGCATCCACTTGTCACCATCAAAGAAAGAGGAATACGCTCGATTCTTGAAGGACTATGAGGACATATTTGCATGGTCATACGACGATATGACCGGATTAAGAACATCCATTGTGGCCTACAAGTTTCCCACAAACCCAATGTGTCGGCCAGTAAAGCAGAAACTCAGGAAATTCAAGCCTGATATGAGCCTGAAAATCAAAGAGGAGGTTACTAAGCAGATTAAAGCCAAAGTCCTCAGGGTAGTTGAATATCCAACTTTGCTAGCCAACATTGTGCCAGTTCCGAAGAAAGATGGGAAAGTTAGAGACTATGTCGATTATCGGAATCTCAACAGAGCCAGCCTAAAGGATGATTTCCGGCTTTCAAATATACACATCTTGATCGACAATTGTGCCAAGCATGAACTCTAGTCTTTTGTGGATTTCTTCGCCGGTTACCACCAGATGTGGATGGAACGAGAAAACAGCTTTCATTACACCATGGGGGGTGTACTATTACAAGATGATGCCATTCGGCCTAAAGAATGCTGGGGCCACCTACATGAGGATCATGACTCCTATTTTTCATGACATGATACATAAGGAGATAGAGGTGTACGTGGATGATGTCATCATTAAATTCAAGAAGCTAAGTCCATAGATCATATAGCATACTTGAGGAAATTCTTCGACAGACTACGGAAGTACAACCTGAAACTAAACCCCGCAAAGTGTGCATTCGGGGTTCCTATCGGAAAGCTATTGGGGTTCATCGTCAGCCGCCGGGGAATAGAATTGGATCCATAAAAGGTAAAAGCCATCCAAGAGATACCGCTACCAAAAATCAAGAAAGATGTAATGAGTTTCCTAGGATGCCTCAATTACATCAGCCGTTTCATAGCACAGTCCACAGTGATATGTGAGCCGATTTTCAAGGTGCTGAAGAAGGACGCTGCAACTAGTTGGGCAGAGGACTGTCAAAAGGCTTTTGACAAAATCAAGGAGTACGTGTCCACACCACCAGTTTTAGTCCCGCCAGAGCAAGGTAGACCACTGCTACTCTACCTTGCAGTGCTAAATGGAGCTTTCGACTGCGTTCTGGGCAGCATGACGAGATAGGGAGAAACGAACAGGCCATCTACTACCTGAGTAAGAAGTTCACACCTTTTGAAGCACGATACTCTCTACTAGAACGTACATGCTTCGCTTTAACCTGGATAGTTCAGAAGCTAAGGCACTACTTCTTTGCTTATACAACATACCTCATATCAAGAATGGATCCTTTGAAATACATATTTCAAAAGCCCATGCCTACTGGAAAGCTGGCTAAATGGAAAATCCTGCCGAGTGAATTCGACATCGTCTATGTAACTCAGAAGGTAGTCAAGAGACAAGCATTAGAAGACCACTTTGCTGAAAACCCTGTTGGAGGATAATACGAACCCCTGAAAACTTATTTTCCCGATGAAGAGGTATTATTCGTAAGAGAAGACATAGATGAAGCCTATGACGGTTCGAGAATGTTCTTTGATGGAGTAGTGAACTTGAAATGAGTCAGCATTGGAGCCGTCTTGGTATCAGAAACTGGTCAAAATTATCAAGTATCTGCAAAACCCAAATTCCCCTGCACCAACAACATAGTGGAATATGAAGCTTACATATTGTGTCTCAACATGACTGTTGATATGAACATTCAGGAACTGCTAGTAATCGGCGATTCAGCTCTACTTGTGCACTAGGTACAAGGAGAATGGGCTACCAAGAATTCCAAGATATTTCCATATATGCATCATGTGCAAGAAATGAAGAAGAGGTTCACGAAGATAGAGTTTCGGCATGTCCCCGGGATTCAGAACGAGTTTGTTGACGCATTGGCTACTTTGTCATCAATGATACAGCATCCTGACAAGAACATCATTGATCCCATTCCGGTAAGGATCCATAATTAGCCAGCATATTGTGCTCATGTTGACGAAGAAACAGACGGAAAACCTTGGTTCCACGACATCAAAGAGTATTTGGCGAAAGGAGAGTACCCGGAGCATGCAAACCATACTCAGAAACGCATGCTTCAAAGGTTTTCCAATAATTTCTTTCAGAGTGAAGGAACCCTATATAGAAGAACTCCTGATCTGGGGCTATTAAGGTGTGTCGATGCAAAGGAAGCTTCTAAGTTGCTCGAGGATATACATGTCGGGACCTGCGGCCCGTATATGAACGGCTTTGTCTTGGCTAAGAAGATACTCAGGGAAGGTTATTTTTGGATGACCATGGAAACAGATTGCATCCGGTATGTTCAGAAGTGATACCAATGTCAAGTACATGCAGATATAATAAAAGTGCCGCAGAACGAGCTTACTGAAACAAGTTCACCTAGGCCCTTTGCCGCTTGGGGGATGAATGCCATTGGTCCAATCGATCCCACCGCCTCAAACGAGCATCGGTTTATTTTAGTGGCTATCGACTACTTCACTAAATAGGTCGAAGTTGCATCTTACAAAGCTGTGACTAAGAAGGTTGTTGCGGATTTTTTTCACGACCGAATTATTTTTCGGCTTGGGGTTCTAGATTCCATCATCATTGACAATTCCGCCAATCTCAACAGCAATCTGATGAAAGCCATGTGTGAAACTTTCAAAATAAAGCACAAGAATTCCACAACATACAGACCTCAAATGAATGGAGCCGTGGAAGCTGCCAACAAAAACATCAAGAAGATATTGAGGAAAATGGTAGAAAATCACAAACAATGGCACGAGAAGCTACCACTCGCCTTACTGGGATACCGTACCACAGTTCGCACAACAATCGGGGACACTCCCTATCTGCTGGTTTATGGTACTGAGGCTGTCATTCACGCCGAAGTGGAAATTCTTTCCTTAAGGATCATACAAGAAGCCGAGCTCAGTGACGCCGAACAGATAAGGAGCCGCAATGAGCAAATAGACCTCATAGACGGAAAGAGGATGAACGCGGTATGTCACGGTCTACTTTATCATAACAGAATGTCTAGAGCTTTCAATAAAAGAGTCAAGCAAAGACAATTCACACCGGGGTAGCTGGTGTTGAAGAAGATCTTCCCGCATCATGATGAAGCCAAAGAGAAATTATCTCCTAACTAGAAAGGTCCTCACATGGTTCACTGAGTACTAACAGGAGGCGCACTAATATTCGCAGATATGGACGGGGAAATTTGGCCAAAACGAATCAACTTAGATACAGTCAAAAGATATTATGTGTAAAATTATCTTATACTTTTCTACATGATGTAAATTGAACTACGCTCGACCTGATTCTTGTATAAGAGGGGATACGTAGGCAGCCTTGTCGGTTCGGTCACAATTCAATTAAATTTCTATTTTCCCCACAATCAGAAACTGGGGCAGAATTTTGAGGAGGACCCTCAAAATTTCAAAGCAAGTTCAGCCAATCGCAGCATATAAGTCAGAAATATTGTCTAGTTAACGGGGACAGAATTTTGAGGAGGACCCTCAAAATTCTACGGCAGAAGAGGCCGCGATGTCTTTGATCGTGTCACAGTCACTGGTTCATCTAACTAATTTCTAAACTGTATTTTACCATATTTTTGAAAATTATACATGCATGCTTTTGAAATAAACTCTACTTTAGCAAATTCTACCCCAATAATTTGAACAGGATCTTCAGACACAGCGGAGCAAATCAAGCAAGCAGAAGAAGGCTCGAACCAACCTTCCCCCTGCAAAAATCACAATTTTTTTTGAATGCAGGAACAAGGAATATGCACACCTTGGAATCACATTCTTCATAACAACAAAGATATCAAACTCATCTACAGCTAAGAAATATTCTGCAATCACTTATTACCTATTCATTTGCATGAGGCTAAGCCTCGCCTCCTTATTTTCATAAGCCTAAGCATTGCCTTCACCTTGCATGAGGCTAAGCCCTGCCTCCCTATTTGAATAAGGCTAAGCACTGCCTTCCCTTTGCATGGGACTAAGCCCTGTCCCGGAACTTTGCATGAGGCTACGCGCCTCCCTATTTGCATAAGGCTAAGCGTTGCCTTCACCTTGCATAAGGCTAAGCAATGCCTTTCATTTGCATGAGACTAAGCTTTGTCTCAATCTTGCATAACGCTAAGCTCTCCCTTATCTTTGCATGGGACTAAGCCCTGTCCCGAAATTTTGCATGAGGCTAAGCCTTGCCTCTGCCGTTGCATAAAGCTAAGCATTGCCTTCATCTTGCATAAGGGTAAGCACCGCCTTCTTTTTACATGGGACTAGGCACTGTCCCGAACCCTGCATGGGGCTAAGCCTTGTCTCCCACTTGTATAAGGCTAAGCACTGCCTTCACTTTGCATAGGACTAAGCACTGTCCCAATCTCGCACGAGACTAAGCATTGTCTCTCTTGCACTATTCTCTTCTCTCGGGCTAAGCTCCGCCCCCAAATTCATACAAGCCTTGTCTTGTTACTTCTAGCATCATGTCTTTGCACCTCATGGGCTGAAATATCGCCAACTTTTCCAAAGGCGTCATAGTCTAAAGGTACCATCCTCATAGCCGGATGATACAATGCCATGGCCTGAGGATCTATCAAACTTGCATATTATTACTCAAAGGCGTCATGGTTCAGAGGCACCATTTTCATGGCCCGAGAACATCATTTCATGACTTGCAATCAAGAGTTGAAGTTTAAGCACAAATAGTTCTAATGTGACACTTGAGCATCAAGAGTTGACTTTACTCATCAAGGAAGTTCGCTCTTTTATGTAGGTCATTGTGGATCCCAAACTCCTCATCCTCTACTTTCTGTTAGCATATCTCACTTAAGAATGAAGCACTGGATTCAAGGATTTCTGAAAAGTTCGCTCATCTCTCTCAAAAGAATATCACATGTACGGCTCTAAGTACCATATGCTTTCCCCCCATGTAAATCACCACTAATGTAAGTTCATTCGGCTTGAAATCACGTAGGGCTTTTTCGGAATGTAATGAAGGCTTTTGGACTAAGGTAGGAAATGTTGGAATAGAATGGGTTTGTCTTTCCTTAACCACTCCATTTTATCTTTTTGGCTCATGCTTTGCGATTCTTTATGGTATTTTCTTTTTCCTTAGGGGAACTAGAAAGACTTAACAACACTCTTTATTGGTCATGATATTCATATTTTCCTTCTTTGTTTTCTCCATGCTTTGCATTTTTGCTTTTACTTGAATCCCTTCAACTCTTCAACTTATTCACTTTATTTTTTGCAATTTTCTTTTGTTCTTTCTTTCTTTTTCTTTGCCTTTCCCTTTCTTCATTTATTTTCTCTTTTTGTACCTTGATACCACTTTCAAAATCCTCGTCTCTCCCTCAAACTTATGTTTTAGCCAATTATTTCTGAGTACCATGGAAAGCTCGGGTGCCAAGAGAGGGTTACTACAAAAAGGATAAAGGCTTATAACATGGTTATAAAATGAGAAAGGTTTTAGGCTCAAAAGGGTTGACTAGGGATAACAAAATTGGTGGGCCATAGAAAATTGCACAACGGGTAAAGGAGAGCCTATAATCACTTCTCAGGCCAAGCAAAACTTAACATTTCGCCTAGAAACGCATTTGGGGCAAGTTCTAGACCATTCGTACGGGTACTTGGACATGAAACAAAATATTTCACCTCTCACGTAGCTGGATGTTTTAAGAGGATAGGCCGAGGGCCCACAACAACCATATTCGATATTGAAAATCACTAATGGTTCAACTAAACCACTCGATGATTACTGTTGACACCCAATTTTTCCCTCATATTTTCTAAAATGCATATATACTTCAAAATAGCATATTTACATCATCGTTTAGTTTACAAACCTAGACAAGCAATTTTCTATAATTTTTTCGTAATTTTTAAAAGCTCTAAATAAATTGCTTTCTACATTTTATTATATAAATATCTAATAATTATCCTTCAAGTTATTTTGTAATGACTTAATCATCCAAACTTATTATTTACACCAACATGTATGTTTTATAATATTTTACTTCATTTTTCTATAATTGCATTTGCATTTTTAGGCTAATCGCACATTTTTTGCAATAATAGCCTATATTAATGTATAATTACACTATTTGTGCCAAAACAACTTTTTTATATTTTTATAATATTAAGTTATTATTTTCAATAATTTTAGTGCACAAATAATATTTTTTGTTATTTATTAATTACTTCTATAAATTATGTTTTATAAATATTGGGTATTTAAATTGTAGCCCAATTTCAAAACCAATTTCGGACCGAATTAATGGCCCAAAACACTCAAATACCTAGCCCATTCACCCCAAACCAAATCCAAACGACCCATGACTAATACCTGATCGCGACCCGCTTCTAAACGATCCGCCCCATCTAATTTTTTATCTCAGTCGTTGATCTCTCAAGATCAACGACCATCGTTGTTCAAACTCAATTTTTCCCTATATTATTTTCAAAATGCATTTTTATCTTCAAAACAATGCATGTGCATCAATCAATATTTTTCCATAATTTCTGCATTTTTAAAGGATTTTTTAATTAATTTATCCCGGTAAGAGGAATGGTAGGGGTAGACCTAAGAAGTCTTGGGGGGAAGTGATCAGGCGGGACATGGTGAAACTTGAGCTGACCAAGGACATGACCCTATATAGAAGGGTGTGGAGGCGGAAGATTAGGGTGGAAGGTTAGTGGGTAGTCGTGAGTTTCCTTTTGTCTCCCCTAGTTCGATAGTATTAGTGCTAGTATGGTACCATTTTTCCTTAGTTTGCTATAGTTGCTTGTCTTGTTCTGTTACTAGTTACCTTCGGTAATTCCGTAGTTTGCTAGCAGAACTTCGTCATATTCTCAGTGTTGCCTTAGACTTATCTGTCTAAATGTACTATCTTGCTATTACTTGTTATCGGTACTCCTTTCATATTTTGTGGTGTTATCTCCGATGTAGTTTTCTAACTATTTGTCTTGCTATCACTTGCTATCAGGGTTTCCTTCATATTCTTTAGCCGAGGGTCAATCAGAAACAGTATCTCTACCCTTCCAGAGTAGGGGTAAGGCTGCGTACATCCTACCCTCCCCAGACCCCACTTGGTGGGATTATACTAGGTAGTTGTTGTTGTTTTTGTTGTTATTTTTATTATATAAATAATTACTAATTGCATCACAAATGGTTTTGTGATAATTTTATTGCTTAATTTTATCATTTATATTTTTATTAAGCTTTAACTATCTTATGCATAACCCTATTTACATTTGTAGGCTATAATTGCAATAACTTTGCAATAATAGCCCATATGTGCATAATTACTCTATTTTATAAGAAAATGACCTTTTATATTTTTATAATATTATGTCATCATTTTAAATTATTTTTATGCATAAATATTATTTTTTATCATTTATTAGTTATTTTTATAAATTATTTTATCAAGTTAAATGGGTATTTAACAAATAGCCCCTTTTAATTGATTTCTTTTCGGACCTGCCCAAATTACTACCACAACCCAATTAAATTAACCCTAACCCAATTCTCAAACCCGCCCAACATCTCAGATCAAAGCCTGGCCGTTGATTTCAGAGATCAACAGTCCAGGATATTATTTCCATTTTTAATTACCCATAACCCCCCAATTCTGTCGCACCCAAATTCTCTCTTCCTCTCTTCTCGCTCAACCTCTCCCTAGCCCTTACCCGCCATCATCTGAACCCATTCGATTCATCGCTTATATCTTCAATCTTAGGCCCTACCTGGCCTCCTTTCTTTACTGGTGTTATGATTTGTTGAATCCCAGAGAGATTCAACACAAACTCGGTCCAGATGTTTAATTTTCTCGATGAATTCGCCTGTGTTCATCTCTGTGTTTGTGAGTGTTGTTATCATCATCTTTGTGGCTTTTAAATCTCTGGTTCAAACCAAATTTTCCTCAACTCGGTCCATTTTTAAAATAAAAAAAACCCTAGTCACTTTCTACTCGAGTCTGTTCATATTTCTATAGATCTGAGATGATTTTAAGATTATCTGATACTTCACTTTAAAGATCTTCTATTTTTCTTACTACTAACCGATTTTAGTTTTTTTCCTAAAACTAGGGTTTTCATCTTTTTATGTCTTCTGCAAAATTATCCTAAATGGTTTATGTTTTAACTCCGATTCTCTTTACTAGTTTGACTGGTTTTCATTTCTATGTTTTAATCCATAGGGTTTCAGATTATTCCAATATTTGTTCTGATATTTTCCCATTATTCTTTGGCTCTATCAATTAAAAGGGATTAATTGATTTTTATTTGCCTAATTAGGGTTTGGAATTCTGTTTCTTTTAAAAATCGATATCTCTTTGACGATTTGTACTTATTTTTCCTTATATGTGACTCATAATTGGTACTACTTTCCTTAATTCTGTTACAAGCCTGATTTTTGGGTTCCAAATATTTTGACTGGACTATAAATGATCTCTGGATTTATTTGTTTACCTTATTAAACCTCAAACTTGGCTGTTAATTGATTCTCCCTAATTTAAGTGATATTTCCCGGATTCTGTTTTATTAATTAATTGGGTTTAGCCCTAATTAACTGGTTAATTGATTTGCATACCTTATTTGTGAACTCTTGATTTTCCTGCCTTATTTGTTTTACTCTGTTGAATGCTATATAAACTTGCACAATTCTGATTTTGAAGACAGACAGAAAAAACACCTTCACACACATATCTATGCTTACAATCACACATTGATACACACAAGCTCTTACTTTCACTCGCACACTTACAACTGTAGTTCTTTCTGTTACTTTGATCCACTGCATTGTCTAGCCGGCTGAAAGCCAAGGCTAGACTCTTGGATTTCACTTGCTTCCACCTTTCATGTTTGCTATCTCTTTTAGTGGTATGCCTTAATTTTCGTTATCATGTTTTATTCTATATACTATGTAGTTAGACTTTAACATGTTTTTGTTTTGACATTTGATTCCTGACTATCTCTGTTTCAACTAACATGCCTTAGTTCTTATTATCTTGTGTTGTTCCATGTGATTCGTATGAACAATTTACTTCAAACATCGATTATGCTTCTGTTTGGCCATGCAGTTCTTGCTTATTTCTTTCTTAACTAGCATGCCTTATTCCATGTCAACCTATCCTGTTCTATGTGCTGATAGTTTACCTTAGTATGTTCCTGGTCGATCCATGATTTCTCTGTACTTCTTTCAAGACTAGTATGCTCTAAATTCCTGCTACCTTTGCTCATTGTGATGTTTGGCTAGTCTTCTTAACTTCAATATATTTCTCTGCTGAATACATGTCTATTTGATTCCACCTAGTAATAATTAATAAATTAAGTCAACTTTAGCAATGTAAAAACCTTGTTTGACTCAATTGTGACCCTGTTCTACCTATAATTCAAGTGTTCTTACTCTGGTTGTGACTATTGGAACCCATGTCTGAACCAATCTGTTAAAATGTGGTTCTGTTCTATTTGTAATATTGTAACTTGTTTGTATTCACTTCTGAAAATCCAAACTGCTTTTTCTAAAACAATCCCCTACCCTCATATACTATTTTCAAACTCTTACTCTTAGTTATCTAGGGTCCTGCCACCCCTAGTGTGAGCACTGCCTAGGGTTCATGAGACTCTTCCAAACTCTGACACATTGGGCCTCGCCTTCCAAACTTGTTTACAAAACTGTTTCTTTGAAAAGGTTCTGGTGTGAGCATTGCCCGGTGGTCCTTGAGGCCCTTGGGAACTTTGACACACCAAAAGCCCATTTTGTGTGCTATGGATGGACTACCTTCGAACTTGCTTTGCTGGAAGGACTGGTCTCCAGGTTGATGTTGGGCCTGCTAAGGCTCCCTATAGTGTAACGGACAACTTTATGTAATTTATTCGTATTGGTCTGTAATAATAATCTTTGCAAAAACAGATATGGGATTATTAATAAAAGATGGGGAGGGATTTTTATATAGTTTTTTATCAAATTCGGGTAGAAATCATGCCTGGAGGTTGTTGTGATTCCTTATGTGCATACCATCAGAAATCATGCTTATAGGATCTTATCTCATTATTTGTAATTCTGAACCTTCATACATGGCATACTAGAAATCCTGGTTCTAGGTTATTTTATCAATTCCGCATCAAGAACCCCTGTTCTACGCAGATTCTCAAACCTCAATGTGCATTAAAGATCATGTACATAAGATCTTCGTTATTGAACTTGTTTGACAATTTGTTAACATATTTACCCACTTAGATATCATGCCTATAGGGAATGTATAAAAAATCAGTTTCAACACTTAGATATCATGCCTATAGGGAATGTATGAAATCAGTTTCAACACTTAGACATCATGCCTATAGAGAATGTCTGAATCAATTTTAACACTTAGATATCATGCCTATAGGGAATGTGTAAAATCAGTTTCTACTCTTAGATATCATGTCTATAGGAAATAATACTTGTAACCAGTTTCAGCACTTAGAAATCATGCCTATAGGATCTAAAAGATAAAACCTGCCTGTTAAAATCAATAACTGGTTTATAAATTATGGTCTAATTAACAGTTTAGATACCATGTCTATAGGATTCTGCCCGGTTATCACTTAGGCAAGCCTGTAGGATAATTAAGAATTCTGGGTTTGAAAATTGTGATTTCTCGCTTGAAATGTGTTCAGATTCAGAGTATTAACAAGAATTGGTAGGCAAAATGATAGGTACCGCTGCTCGCTTTGATAAAACTGGCATGTTATATTCTGTTTATGCTCATCTAGATATCCTACCTATAGGGTCCTAAATCATAACTTGTCTGCTTGAATTGTGTTCATTTGCTGTATACTTGCGGAGGTTAACATGAGCCCCTATTTGCTCCTTATGTGACAGTCCTACTTGACTTTTGTTTGTCGCTTAGTTTTCTCCTTTTAAGCAACATAGGTGGGTCTAGAACCACCTTAAATAGAGGTCCTAAACACCTCCATGGCCATAGCTAAGGGACGGGTAATGCACGCATAAGGTATGCATTAGAAGTTATTAGAATGCTTAGGTAAAAACTGAAAATGTAGTAATAGGGTAGTAAAGGAGATGATGACATGTGCGCTAATACTACGTGTAAGACCTCAATTTGGGGAAGGTTATCGAGTATTGCATGGAAATGATCCTATAGGCTAAAAAACCTAGGACCCCTTTTAATTCCTGTTGTAAAGCAATATCTGTTTGTTTTAAATTGTTTTTGCTTTCCGTTAAAGACTAATTCGCTTAATTAAGTTTTGTCAGGACCCGCCTTTGTGGACCTCGAGGGGTGCCTAACACCTTCTCCTCAAGGTAATTTCAAGCCCTTACCCAATCTCTGGTGATGTAAACTAGTTTCACGAGTTTTTTGCTTTAGGTTCCCTAACGCATCTTAATATGTTAGGTGGCGACTCTTCAAATCCCATACCCCGTTCCAAAAAGAAGGGAGTTGTCCCCAAATGTTGAAACCCGAACTCCGCAAGGAAAAAGAGGGCGCGACAATCGTCCACTCCCCCACTTTAATTAACCCAACCCTAGAAACCTTACCCCATTTCATAAAGACCGCCGCCCTTGTTTTCTCTGTCACTCCTCTCTTCTTCACTAAACCCTAGCCTCCTCCCCCTAAATCCCTCTCCTAATATCGTTGATAATGGGATTCGATTTTCATGCTCTTGCCATATTTGACCCCTTGTGGTATTGGTTGTTCGTTTGTGGTGTTATCTAGGTTCTTGCCTAAACATGGCAAGCAATCTCTTCCCAAATCGAACCATAATGGTTCGAATCTCTGATTTTTAGCACTATTTCGTCTATATACGTTCAATACTACTATGTGAGTTCAATTTTGTTTGGATTCTGCTGATTTACACTTTCCCTAAAACTAGGGTTTACAGATTCCTCTCTTAAATTGATTTCAAATCGATTCATATGTTTCTTTTCCTTGTTTGTTGCTTAAATTACTCTATTTCCTTATATGCTTGCTTGATTTTAACTACTACATAAACCCATTACGCTTCCCCTTTTGAACAGACTTTGACTCGCTAAAATTTCCACTAAAAATCTAAGATTTTCACTTTGTTGTTCGTTTATTCTGTTGTTCTACTTTGGCTCTTGGCCAGCTGAAAGCCAAGGCCACCGGAATTCCTATTTTCTTGACCTTCCTTGGGTGTGAACATTGCCCTGGGTTCCTTGAAGCCCTTGGGAAGTTGACGCATCTAAGGTTCTGGGTTATACTGCTTTTGACGTTTAAAGTGATTTTGTCCTTTTTCTTGTTTGTGTACTTTTCAATCAGTAACTGGTGAGTTCTTAACCTTTGCAATCTTCATTCTTTTATGTTCCTAATTAACATGTTCATGCCTCTGAAATTGCATAACCTATTGTGTTTTCTAGACTCTCTCTATGTGTAATTCTACTTATGCTATGAACCTCTATAGCATTTTCTCATGCCGAAATTGTCAGTTCTAAAATGTATTTATGTTTAACTTAAGAAATTTGGACAATCTTGAGTTCGTTTAGATTAATGTATTGGTACTTTGGGTGTTTACATTGGTTATATGAGACACGTTTGTCTTCTGCCTTGTCTTTGATTTTTATAGTAACTGATTTGTCTCTGTGATATGCCCTAATCTATGTTAAAACCCTCATTCTAGCTATGATTTGCTCCTATGATCATTCTATCACCTAGTATGTCCTTACCCTTCCCAACTTTGTATTCCCTAGCAACTAGTTACCTTTCAGACTAGTTTCTTAACTTGTGTCCCCTATAACATCTGATTTTGTTCGCCTTGTTGGTATGAATTGCACTGTTTAACCCCTGTTTAGCATAATTTGACCCTTAGTCTTAAACCTGTTAAGTTAATGTCCTATGGTTTGTCTTACTATCCTAATGCACCTGGCCTATTAGTTTTCAATCTCAGAAGCCATAATCCCCCATTTTTCTTCTTATAGATGTACTCTGCCCCAATGTGCTAAGTGTGGACTTGCAACATTAACCTGTCTCTTGAGTTTGTGTACCCTCTGTGTTGATATGTTCATTATGTGATCATTTTTGCAATGCTTATTTCTGAAAGGCAAATGCACTCATTCAAACTCTGCTATTTGGCTACTATTTTCATTGGTTGTTTACCCTATTCTAAACCTATAATTCTTGGCCGGCTGAAAGCCAAGGACACTAAAGCTTTCTCTATTAATCTCTTTAATATGAGCACTGCTCGGGGTACACTTTGAGACCATTGTGAACTTTGACACACTAGGGCCTGAGGTTCTTTGGCCATTTTCCTGACTACTCAATTCTGCCCCTCTTTCTGCCTACTGAATGTGCAAATTGACTTATGTAAGTGCTTGTTTTCTTGGATCCTATGATCAAACCATGGTTGTTGGGTTTGGTTCGAGTTCTTTTATGGTTTCTGGGCTATATTGAGATTTGTGTGGAGAAAAATCTTAGTTGAAGGCCTGGCAGGGCTGGGTATCTATTGGGCCTATCTTGGGCCTACTGTTTTAATTTGTATCGCTTTGTAATTTTTTCATTATTGGGTCTGTAATAATTCTATAATAACAACTGGGGTAATAGTGATATTGGGAAATGTATCTCCTAATACTTGCATGAAAATGGTAGAAAGCATGTTCATAGGATTTGTGTGCTCTTGCAAGGAAAGGCAGTGCTTAGCCTTATGCAATCAACAGAGATACCGCTTAGTCTCATGCAAGAAAAGGAGACAATGCTTAGTCTCATGCAAAGAGTGGAGACAATGCTTAGTCTCATGCAAAGAAAGGTAGTGCTTAGCCTTATGCAATTATGGAGGCAATGCTTAGCTTCATGCAAGAAACGGAGACAATGCTTAGTCTCATGCAAAGAAAGGTAGTGCTTAGCCTTATGCAATTTGGAGGCAATGCTTATCCTCATGCAAGAAGTGGAGACAGTGCTTAGCCTTATGCAATTATGGAGGTATTTCTTAGCCTCATGCAAGAAAAGGATACAATGCTTAGTCTCATGCAGGCAGTTCTTAGCCATATGCAATTTGGAGGCAATGCTTAGCCCCATGCAATAAGAGGAGACAATACTTAGTCTCATGCAGGCAGTGCTTAGCCTTATGCAATTTGGAGGCAATGCTTAGCCTCATGCAAGAAGAGGAGACAGTGCTTAGTCTCATGCAGGGAAAGGACGATGCTTAGCCTTATACAATTATGGAGGCAATGCTTAGCCTCATGCAAGAAAGGGAGACAAAGCTTAGTCTCACGCAGAAAAGTCAGTTCTTAGCCTTACGCAATTAAAACGATGAGTGATAGTGAGAGAGCGAAGTATTTCTTAGCTGGATGTGTTTGCATTTGGTAACTTGTCATCATGAAGGTAGTGATTTGATGTGCGTATGTATTTGAAAATATTGTTGTTTTATCGTGCCTGCATTCAAAGATAAATTGTGAGTTTTGCGGGGGGAAGGTCGGTTCGTGCTCTTGACTCCTTGCTTTGACTTCACTCTTGTCTTGAGGTCATGTTTGAGTTACCCCGGGTTAATCTGGCTGTCACATACACAAAGTTTTCGAAAAATATTTATGCATTTGAGATCAAATAATTTGGATGAACCGGAGACTGTGATACATTTAGAGACATTGCAACCTCCCTGCTTTAGAATTTTGAGGGTCCTCCTCAGATTCTGCCCCAGTTTAAATGCATACTTCTGACAATACTTTTCAGTTGTTCCACGCATGACTACGTTGACTGAACTTGCAATCTTGCCCCCATTTTTGATCATGGTGAAATGAAGATTTTATTAAGATGTGACCGAACCCATAGGGCTACCTACGTATCCCCTCTTAAATGGGAATCAGGTCAAGTGTAGTTTAGTTACATCAAGTGAAGAAATGTAAACAATCCTAAACATAGTATCTCTTGACTGCATCTGAGTTGAGAGGTTTTGGCCAAATCTCTCCGTCCATTTCTGCAAGTATAAGTGCTCCTCCTGTCAGTACCCGATGAACCATATAGGGACCCTGCCAATTGGGTGAAAATTTCCCCTTGGCATCATCTTGATGTGGCAAGATTCGCTTTAGCACTAATTGCCCCGGTCTGAACTGCCTCAGTCTGACCTTTTGTTCAAGGCTCTTCCCATCCTTTTCTAATATAGTTGACCATGACACACTGCATTCATTCTTTTACCATCAATGAGAGCTAGTTGTTCGTAGCGTCTTTGTACCCATTATGCATCGCTGAGCACAACTTCTTTTATTATTCTTAAAGAAAGGATCTCTACCTCGGAAAGAATAACTGCTTCGGTACCATAATCCAATAGGTAAGGAGTTTCCCTAGTTGATGTGTGAACCATAGTACGATACCCGAGCATAGCAAATATCAGCTTCTCATGCCATAATTTGTTATTATCTACCATTTTCCTCAATATCTTGTTGATGTTCCTATTGGCGGCTTCTACGACTCCGTTCATTTGTGGTTTATATGTTGTGGAGTTCTTATGCTTGATCTTGAAGGTTTCATACATGGCCTTCATCAGATCGTTGTTGAGATTAGCGGCGTTATCGATGATGATTGACTCTTGTACTCTGAACCGACAAACAATGTGGTCCTGAACAAAATCTGCTACAACCTTCTTAGGTACAGCTTTGTAAGATGCAGCTTCAGCCCATTTTGTGAAGTAGTCCATGGCCACAAGAATGAATCTATGCCTATTCGAAGCAGCGGGTTCGATCAGGCTGATGGCATCCATACCCCAAGAGGAGAATGGCCAGGGTGAACTTGTTGCGTTGAGTTCATTATATGGTACTCGTATCATGTCAGCATGTATCTGCATTGGTGGCACTTCTGAACATACTTGATGTAGTCTGTTTCCATAGTCATCCAGAAATACCCCGCTCTTAGTATCTTTTTGGCTAAGGTTAAACCATTCATATGCGTCCCACAGGTTCCAGCATGTATTTCCTCGAGCAATCTTGATGCCTCCTTAGAGTCGACACACCGTAATAATCCCAGTTCTGGATTCCTCCTATATAGAGTTCCTCCGCTTTGAATGAAATGGTTGGCTATCCTTCAAAGCGTTCGCTTCTGAGAATAGGTAGCGTGCTCTAGATATTCTCCCTTTGCCAAATATTCCTTGATGTCGTGGAACTAGGGATTTCCATCGCTCTCTTCTTCAACATGAGCACAATAAGCTGGTTGCTTATGAATTCCTATTTGGATAAGATCGATGAAATTCTTGTCTAGGTGTTTTATCAAGGAAGATAGAGTGGCCAATGCATCTGCGAACTCATTTTGAAGCCTTGGAACATGTTTGAATTCTATCCTTGTGAATCTCTTGATCAACTCTTGTACACAATGCAAATATGGCAATATTTTGTGTTCTTTGTGGCCCATTCTCCTAGAACCTGGTGCACCAGAAGATCTGAGTCTCCAATTACTAGCAGTTCCTGAACATTCATGTCAATTGCCAACCGGAGTCCAAAGCTGCAAGACTCATACTCCGCCGTATTGTTAGTTCATGGAAACTTGAGTTTTGCGGATACCGGATAGTGTTGACCGATTGTTTATACCAAGATAGCTCTGATACCTTCTCCTTTGATGTTTTCTGCTCCGTCGAAGAACATTCTCCAACCATCATATGCTTCGGTGATATCTTCTCCTACAAATAACACCTCATCATCGGGAATATACGTTTTCAATGGTTCGTATTCCTCGTCTACGGGATTTTCTGCCAGATGATCCGCCAATGCTTGCCCCTTGACCGCCTTCTGAGTTACATAGACGATGTCGAACTCACTCAACAACATTTTCCCTTTTCTAAATTACCAGTAGGCATGGGCTTCTGAAAGATATATTTCGGAGGATCCATCCTTGATATGAGATATGTAGTGTATGCACAAAAATAATGCCTCAACTTCTGAGCTATCTATGTCAAAGCACAGCAGGTGCGTTCTAGCAAAGAGTAGCGGGATTCTTAAGGTGTGATTTCTTGCTTAGATAATATATTGCTTGCTCCTTTCTTACAATTTCATCATGTTGTCCCAAACTGCAACCGAAAGCTCCATCCAGCATAGACAAATAAAGCAAGAGGGGTCTTCCTAGCTTTGGTGGGACCAGAATGAGCGATTTGGATAAATACTCCTTGATTTTGTCAAAGGCTTTCTGGCATTCTTCAGTCCAACTTGTTGCAGCATCTTTTTTGAGCATCCTGAAGATCGACTCGCATATCAGTGTCAGTTATGCTATGAAGCGACTGATGTAATTAAGACGCCCTAAAAACGCATCACATCTTTCTTATTCTTCGGAGGTGGCAAGCCTTGGATTGCTTTGACTTTTGATGGGTCTAACTCAATTCCTCCGCGACTGGCGATGAATCCTAACAATTTTCCAGCGGGGACTCCAAAAGCACACTTTGCAGGATTCAGTTTTAGGTTATACCTTCGAAGCCGATCGAAGAATTTCTTCAAATGTGCTATGTGCGCTGTACTCCTTTGAGATTTTATGATAACGTCAACCAAGTACACCTCTATCTCCTTGTGTATCATGCCGTGGAAAATAGTTTTCATGGATCTCATGTAGGTCGCTCTAGCAATCATTAGACCAAATGGCATCATTTTATAATAATATATTCCCCACGGTGTGATGAAGGCTGACTTTTCAACATCCTCCTCATCCATCCAGATATGATGTACCCCGCGAAGCAATCCACAAAGGATTGGAGTTCATGCTTGGCACATTTGTCGATCAGTGAGTTTATATTGGTCAACGAGAAATCATCTTTGGGACTTGATCTATTTAGATCTCGGTAGCCAGCACATACTCTGACTTTCCCATCTTTCTTCGGAACTGGCACAATATTGGCCAACCAAGTCGGGTATTCGGGTATTCGACACTCTAAGAACCTTGGCTTTTATTTTCTTGGTGACCTCCTCTTTTATCTTCAAACTCATATCCAGCTTGAACTTTCTAAGATTCTGTTTTACCGGTGGACACATAGGGTTAGTGGGTAGCTTGTGAGCCACTATGGATGTGCTCAAATCCGTCATATCGTCGTAGGACCATGCAAAGATATCTTCATATTCCTTTAGGAATCTTATGTATTCTTCTTTCTCTGACGGTGATAGATGAATGCTTATGTGTGTTTCCTTGACCAGTTCGGAATCCCCTAAGTTAACTGCTTCAGTTTCGTCCAAATTGGACTTTGGCTTGTTTTCAAAATTTTCCACTTCTTTGAAGATTTCCTCAGGTGTTGTATCATCTTCCAAATCCTCCGAATCACTATCCTTATGTCGCGTTGTTTCATTATATGTCATACTCACAGGTTCATCGGGATAGGTAATAATAATGTTGTAAAAAAGGGAAGATATACAGAATAATAGTAAATACCAAAGTAGTAATGCAATAGTTAAAATCTTAAAAATGCCAACAAATGCGGTTCGATGACTCGAGCAATTATTTCAAAATTAAATACTGGAAATGTCTCAAATTCTAAAAACTATTTTTTTTTAAAAATAATTGATGCCAATCTGCCTAGCTACCCAGGAACTCGACGGGCTCGGGACGGTGCAGCAGTCCAGTTCTAGAGAACAATTCCTCTTTCCACGGTCTGAATGATAAGTTCTTCCTCCTCCTCCTCCTCCTCTTCCTCCTCCTCATCAACTATCGCATTGCAATCTATATCTTCTTCATCTAGAAATAACTTCCTCATGCCAGCTAAGACTTCATCTTCCTCAGATCCCCACATTATGTCTGCTTGTTGGAATGTATGATGCATAGGTGGTACCAGATGTTCCAGTGGGTAATAAAGACCACGCCATGGTGGTGACCAATCTTGGTACTTTTGCCAAGTATGTTCATACCAAAGCCCGAAAGTTGTTCCATAACGCTTTGGTTGTACTGGTTTGGTGATCCCTTGAGGGTTTTTGCTAAGACCCTTTCCAGGTTCATACCATGTCCATAGTAATATGATTTCTATCTTGTTACTCCACCATTGATCCTTTTCAATTGCGTTGACTCGCTTAATGCGATGGTACGTCTCTCCACCTAGATTCTTCCTATTCTCGATGACTGGAACGGTCCGATTGGTGTAGATGGGGTTAGTTCTATCTCCATGGATAATCACCTCCTCATAATTCCATTCAAACTTCACAACCTGATGTAGAGTAGAAACTACAGCCCCAACGGCATGTATTCGGGGTCGTCCCAACAATAGGTATAGGTGGCAGATATATCCAACACTTGGAACTCAACACCAAAACCAGGTTGGGCCCATGTGTAGGCTGAGGTTGATTTCTCCGATTGTGGCTCTTTTGGATCCATCAAATGCCTTTACATTCATACTTCCCATCTGTATCTCGTGAAAGCCTTTACCCAATCTCTTTAGAGTAGTCAGTGCGCATAAGTTGAGACTGGATCCTCCATCTATTAGGACCCTGGCGATGAGCTTATCCTCAAATCGCACTGTGATGTGTAATGCCCTATTGTGACTTAGTCCCTATGGTGGTAACTCATCTTCATGAAAGGTGATTTTGTGGCTTTCCAGTACCTACCCAACCATGTTGTCCATATCCCCACTAGTGATGTTAGTGGGTACATAAGCATCACTCAACACTTCCATCAAGGCACTCATGTGTATGTCGGAGTTTTGTAGTAGTGAAAAGATGGATATCCGAGAAGGAGTTTTGTTCAGTTGATCGAGAACAGAGTATTCTCTTGCTTGTACCTTTCTCAAAGGTCATAAGTACTCGTCTTGACAATAGGTGGCTTAGATGCGGCTTCCTTGCTTGTTCCTCCCATATTTTCAGATGTATAGATTCTGCTAGTTCTGGTCATGCCTTGTGTTGCACCTATCTTTTCCATCTCCATTTTCCTTTTTCTCCTGGCTTCCACAACATAGTCCCACTAGATGGCATCAGACTTATAGGAAGGTGTGGGAGATACCATCACAGTGAAGGGTGAAGTTACTTCGACCTCAAATGGTGCTTGGGTTTGTACCACAACTAGTGTGAGGGTGACCAGAGACGTCTTAGGATCATCCCCCTCTCGAATGAGTCTGATTGACCCTTGTGGGTCCCATTCCTCATCAGTCTCTATTACATTCACACACTCACCTCTAAGATTAGGGAGAGGATTGTTACGCACATTTGGTGGTGCTTCCTTTGGCTGTATGACCTTGTTGTCGATCAGTGTCTGAATCTTGTCTTTCAGTGTGCGACACTTATCAATTGTATGACCCTTCATGCCTGAATGATAGGCACATATCTTGTTCAGGTTAATCCACTAAGAATAATTCTCCATAGCAACGACAGGGATGGGAGTGATATAACCAACAGCTTTTAATCTCTCATATAATTGGTCTATAGGCTCAGCGATTGAGGTGTATTGTCTAGGTGGTCTACGGTTGAAGTTTGGTCGTGGTTGTTGGTAGTTTTGGTGGGCGGGTGGAGGCGAATGGTAATATGCAGGTTGATTGTTATAGACGTGGTATGTAGTAGAAAGTTGTTGGTATCTGGGGGTGAATATTGATATGTGGGTGGAGCTGTTTGGTATGTGAGAGGAGATTTAGGACCTTGGGCTACCATTATAGCACCTACTTCCTTTTTCTTCAAAATACCTACCGATTGCAAGGCTTTATTTGTGTCCTACAGTGCTTCAAAATTCATCACCATCCCATTTTTAATACCTTCTTCTATTCTTTCTCCTAGCTTGATGATGTCGGAAAATTTGTGGTTCTCAATAACTATAACCTTTCATAATACTACGGGTCTTAAGCTCTGATGAAGAACTTATTCATTTGTTCTTCTTCGAGCGCAAGTCTTACTTTCGCAACCTCGGATCTCCACCGAGTAGCATATTTGCGAAAGGTTTTTGTTGGTTTCTTTTTGAGGTTTTGAATGTAAAAAACATCCGGTGTGTTCTCTGTGTTGAACCTGAATCTGTCCATAAAGTCTAACGACATACTTACCCAACTCACTCACTTCTTCTGATTCTTGCTGATATACCAGGACAATGCATCTCATGTGAGGCTTCACATGAATAGTGTCATGCAGATTTGTTCGTTTTTCCCCACTCCTACAAGCTTGTCACAATATTTCCTCATATGCACTTTTGGATCACCCGTTCCGTCAAACATTTCAAATTTGGGAGGTTTGTATCCCTCCGGCAATTCTACATCTGGCTGAATGCACAAGTCTTCATAATTTAAACCTTTAATGCCTTTACCACCTTCAACATTTTGAAATCTGCTAGTAAGCTTCTTGAGCTCCTCCGCCATATTCTTAATGAGCATGTCCTTCTCGGTTGATTCGGGTATGTATAGGGTTTGTTGCGGGGTGTGGGGTAAGGTTTCCACATATATTGGATTAATTTGGTGGACTCCAAGGATTTGGTCATAAGGGTGGTCATTTGTTGAGTTTTGGGGATCATGAGTGGGGTGTGGTGCATTTTGGGGAGTGTGATGAGTGGTAGTATATGGGTATTTGGTTGAGTGGTGACGCTGCTGTTGAGGAGTTCGTACTGGAGGAGGATTAAGGTTTTGATGAGGTGTGGGGTACTGGTGTGGTGTAGGAGGGTTTGGTGGCAGGTTTTGTTTTTATGTGTTTTGTAGTGGCGTCTGATTCTGGGTATTTGGATTTTGTTGGTTAATATCAGGGACATTTAGGGTGAGAGAGAGGTTCGCCAAGTTTCGTACCTGCTCAAGTTCTCCTTGTAACTCCAAGATTTTCTGTTCCAGACGTAAGACCAGTTCGTTTTTCTGCCAAAGTGCTTCGGCCATCTAAAGTTTCGACATTCTCTGCCATGGTGGAATTATCCTTTCCAATGCTAGTCAGATAATCAATTTTTTCTTTTCCTTTGTTCTTAATTTAAGGATCCCTTGGTGGATGAGGATGTGGAGGACCTCTGGATCTAGTGTGATATGCTGACGATGCCAGCATGAACGAATCAACCTTGGGGAATGGGAATAATCAAAAGAAAGAAAAAGCAAAAAGGTAACCAAGTTAGTAAGGGGTATTGAACGAATGTTTGCAATATTAAACATGCTTTTTCAAAATCATGTAATAATTCGTTTCCTAATTTGGGGAATTCGTTGTGCCCGAGGTAGGCCTAAGCGACACATAGACTTGGAGAAAATTGATGCCTATAATTGCGTCATTTCATTAATGTGAAAATGAGCCAAACCTTCACTAAATCGACAATGATAATAAAGTAACTAATGGAATTTAGCCTAATATATTTGGTCCCTGAAGAACCTTCTCTGTGCTTGGCTCTTTTGACTCTATCAATCAAGTTCCCCAAGTCGCGCATATCCAATAAGTAAGCCATTGTTAGATGCCCTCCTTCACTGCCATCTGTGTTTTGACAAGCTGCAAGCCTCTTTCTCATCTTTCCTTCGAGCTCCATCAATCCATGTTCCAGATATTCCAATCTCTCTGTTCACTTAGTGGCGATCCCCTTCCATTAATTTATAGCGTCCATATCCTCTTTATGCTATTCCAGATGCCTCGCTTCAGACTCAAAAACCCTTTCGCAAAGCCTTCTATACTTGTCCTGTGCCTCAGCAACATCATCAATGATCCTATTTTCCAAATTGACCCCCGACTTGGCGTCTCCTGCTATATCGTCTACCAACCATGACGGATAGAAATACTCATGACCATCATGGTACATGTCTGGCTCATTAGTCTCGCTTTCCACAATGACCTTGTCGTTCCACATATGTTCCGCCTCGAAATTGAAAGGAATGATGTCCTTTTTGAAATATGCCTTGTACTGGACCATGTTGGAAACCCGATGTATGACCTGTTTTCTTCCTGCTTGTCTCATTACCCTTATAGGAGCATAATGATAAATGCCTCGCAACCCGATCAGTACCAAATGGGTTGTATCCCTCGACCCGATGATGAACTCACTGCTAGGAAACCATTCAAACATCCAATGTACATTCTCGTATGTGAGATTGTTGAAGCAACGTGCCAAACTTACAGCACTTATGGGTTGTGCGAACCTGTCTGGGATAAATGTCATTTTCTTTGGATGGTGGTAAGATATGTAGTCATTCAATGGCCTGGCAGAAGCTCTTGACGATATTCTCCCCTCTGAAAGTGTTCCAATAGCTAGACTTGCAATAATAGATTACAACTTTCAAAATGTCTGAACCCCTACATGCACCGATCTAGAGCGTGGTACAGTTCAACTAGGATCATAGGATGATGGTGTAGGTTTGCCCCTCGATACCTTCCATTAAAGTCGTTGCAACCATAGCTAAAGGAGTGTGGATCCTTCCCCTTTCATTGGAAATATCTATAAACCCAAGAAGAAAATTATGAATACATAAACCCGGCGGTGCATTCAACCTAGGGAATTAATGAAGATTTCCTCATGATGAAGCCGATACGATTTACTATGCCCATAACGCTCATAAAGAAACCCAAAAGGGATGTAGGATTTCTTTAAGCAGAGTAATTCTTCATTTTTCTTAAAGCCTGACATCTTTAGAAAACCGTGAGGGGTACGATTCTATGGTACTAATAACCCCGGACTATCCCATGGCAGTTTAGCAAAACCTCCTATTTCTTTTTAAGAGATGAGTCATTTCTATGTCACCAAATCGGAAGACCGCTCTTTTCTCATCCCAGAACATGGCAGCAACCTCAATCGTGCTTCATTTTATGCAAACAAATAAAGGTTAGCCCTTTCCCTCTCTAGATTTGACCATTTAACAATAATGATCAACATATTGGAATATTTTTTCCAAGTAATGCAAATAACATGACGATACCCATTAGGATTGTGGAAATCCCGCAAGACTTTGGACAAGGCTTAACTTAGCGGGCTATTACGTTAACAACATTTTATCCCAATATAGGTTTAACATGATGCATGTACATTTGATATTGGAGTAAGGTTTCTAGAATGGTCTAGACAGGTACTCTCAAGTGGACAACTTGAGAGCGGAAGCGTGGGACTATCGACTGCATCGCCGATCGACTACTCTACCGCAAATAAGCCTTTCCTATTTAAAAAAGGTAACATTGGAAGAGCGCGGACACTCATCAAGCATTTATGTTGATGATTGGAACTAGTGGAGTGTGATGTGGGGCAAGCTTTATGTAGAAATAATAACACGTTGCCAAGTATTTGCATGATAGAATATGTAAAAGCTGTAATTAAGATAGCAAAAGTAAACATGGAAAGAGAAGAAAGACAAAAGGGAAGAAGTTAGTTTAGTCCATAGAATATATGCAAAGCAGGTAATGAAGTAGGCAGGAGATAGCAATTTTGACAAGATAAAGAGCAGTCATAGAAAGTAGAGGTGAATAAGGGACGTGAGGTGCATGTCATAACATATTTTAATAAATAGAGGTGAATAGGGGAAGTGATGTACATGTCGTAGCAAATTTAAACAAATAAAGGTTAATAGTGAAGGGATATGTATAAAGAAAGTAATCCACATAAGCCAAGTTCATTATGGTAAGAGCCTGAGTATATCCCCAGCAGAGTCGCCATGTTGTCGCACACCTTTTTCTCGCAAAATCGGGCTTTGACGTGTGACAACTCATTTAAGGAAGAGGTTAAAAGAGAAGAGTCGCCACCTAACAATGTTTAAGGTGCGTTAGGGCACCTATTGTGCAAATAACTCTGTTTTAACTAGTCGGTGCCACCAAAGATCGGGTAAGGGCTCAAATTACCTCCAAGAGAAGGTGTTAGGCACTCTTCGAGAACCACAACTGTGGGTCCTGGCCGAATTTAGAACTATGTGGATTAGGCTATCTGATCAAATAATAAAGGGAGATATAAAAGACGACGAGTTTCATTACAACACAATGGAATTGGTACAACTCTTAAAGACTACAAGAATACAGGTATAACGGTCTATACTAGATGACTAAGTTTATAAAAGAAAGAGGGTGTGGGGGTGTCCTAAGTTTTTTAGCCTAAAGGATTACCCCCCTGCAACATAAATAATACTTCACAACCCCTTTTAGATAGAAGTTGTTCATATTATTCAGCGGGCACAGACTATCATCTCCTGCTACCCGGTTACTATGTTGAAGTTGTTTACCTAAAGCGTTCTAATTCAGTTCTAATACATGTCCTATGCGTGCATTACTCGTCTCATGCCTAGGGTCAAGGAGACTTTTGACCTACTATTTGGGTGGGTCTCGACTTCACTTAGGTCGCTCAAAAATGATAAAACTAAGCGACATTCAAGACATGTAGGACTACACATAAAGATAATAAATGGCTCAAGTTAGCCTCCACATATAAGCAACAAATACACGCGAGCAAGTTCATATTATAGGCTAAAGAAAAATTCAGAATTAAGACAAATTAGAGTCATTAGGTCATATAGACATGGATTCTATGTGATTTTGATTTCAAGCGTACAGGCAGTGGTGTTGTTTTGGAACAACGAATTTGCAGGTTATAGGTATTGCAAATCCTATAGGCATAATCTCTAAATTGTTTGAGTAATAAGGCAGTAAAAACGGTTGAAAGCTCAAAATTACCCGCGATTGATTTTATTGGCATACTTTCTAGGTGAGTAACATCATCCTATAGGCAGGTATTTATGAATTGGCAATTGAAACTCGTTCTATAATACTTCATTCCTATAGGCATGTTTTCTTGGCGAGCAACGTGATAGAAATAACAGTAGCAATAACCAATTCATCAATTATGGTACTACATGCATGATATCCATACGAATATTAACAAGAGCAGGTCTCTATCACTTGACGTGATCCTATAGGCATGATATCTAACACATGTCAATAGAGACAATTGAGCAAATAACCAATGATGTTGCAATATAATAAGCAGCTAATAACGTGTAGGAGTGGAGAATGTGAACAAGTGAAATATTCAGGTCCTATAGGCATAATCTCTAACAAACACATGAAATAGAATATATTGAGCAAAATGAAACACTTAGATCCTACAGACATGATTTATGACATACACATAGAAATGGAGCATATTGAGCAAAATGAAATTTAGATCCTATATGCATGTTTCTACCCTTTCATGCGAACATTAGAATATACCCGTTTCCCCAATTTCAATAACACCCCAATTGTTTGTTTACAACTTATCACATGCCCATGAATGAATGAAAATAAATTTGGAATAACAATATCTAAATAATTAAAAGTCCTACACATAGAGCAGGCCCAAAGGAGATAACCCAGGACTTCCTGGGCCTTCAATAGGCTTATTCTTCGCACCAGCAGCAAACTCAGGCCCAAACTCGAATCGAATATTGGAGTGTACCAATTACAAACTCATGCATGGACCCACACCAAGCAAAGGTAGAGAATTCACATATTTAATAAGGGCAGATGAACAACTCAATCAACTACTACTTACTTAATTGGGTTAAGAAGAATTCTAAGTTCACACACTCAGCTCTTATAGCTATTAACAATTATAAACAAAAGACACACAGATAAGTCAACATTAAATTGAAAGCACATGAGACATATATGAGGCAATTTGTATGCATAAAAAATGTTTGAAACGACATTGTTTAGCAACATGAACTAGCAGGCCATTCCTCATAGAGTGTAAAAATAATACAGATTTGGAACCAAACTAAAGAACTTCAAATGTCAATCATAGGTAGGAGGCAAGTAGAGCACAAGTTTTACATGAAGGTTCTAACATGACAGTTCTAATGAGAATAAGGTCACAAATATCATATCAACATACTAGTAGTACCGCTTGGCCAACATCATGAAACTTAACATAATGAGAAGATATCATAGCACAAAGGTTCTACAGAAACTTATGGCATGTGAAAGGGCAGATCAACTATACATTATCATGTCAGTTGACCACACATAAGAGAGGAAATGGGATATTTATCCTAAAGTCTTAGATAATGCTAAAGATCAGAATTACAAATAGCAAGGAAACAAGTTTAGGCTAGGTCTTAAGGAAGTATTGGATCCATATAGTTGTGGCTAGTTGCAAAGAACAGTGGAGTAAACACAATACTAAGGACAAAGGAATACATTCAAAGCAAAGAGATGGTTTCATAAGAATTTCAGTGTAAGACCCAAAGTAAGGCATGAACAAGATTCTATAAAAAACTATAGGTAAACATGATAGCCAGATTCAATAAAAATAGCACACATATAATAGGCATGCAATGAAACTTAAAGTTCGAACATGTTCAGGTACTACAGGACTAATTTCAGAGGAAAACAAGAAAAACATAATAGAAGTGAAGGATATAGTGAAGAATACATATTAATCAAACATAAACTAAGAGCAAGTTGGAATCTATCTGTAACGACCTGGCCGGTTGTTTTCAGAGTTAGCACCCCGATCCCCTGATAATTGTGTCTTCCATGTCTTATTATGCTAATGGGACGAGTCGGAGAGTTGAGTGATGAAAATTGGAGTGTTTCCGGACATATAGTCCTTTAAGGTGAGCTTTAACCCTAGAAATTGGACCGCAGCGGGAGCTGTGTGAAGGCGGATCCGTAATGGGAATCCGTCGACTCCGTTAGCTCCGTTGAGTGATTTCAAGGTTGGGAGCGTGTTCTGAATGTGTTTTTGAGGTCAGACGTAGACTTAGGCTCGAATTGGCGAAAGTTAGAACTTCGGCGATTTCGGCCGATAGGTGAGATTTTGATATCGAACTCGGAATGGGATTCCGAAAGCGACAGCAGGTCCAGAATGTCATTTATGACCTGTGTGCAAAATTTGAGGTCATTCGGATGAGTTTAGACGTGGTTCGGCGTCAGAGGCGAATTCTTGAAAATTCCTAAGTTCTTAGGCTTGAATCTATGCATATTTGGGTATTTTGATGTCATGGAGCATGTTTTTAAGGCTCGACCAAGTTTGAATAAGGTATATGGACTAGTTGGTGGTTTTGATTGAGGTCCAAGGGGCCTCGGGTGTGTTTCGGGTGTTCAAACGGACACTTCAAGGCCAAAAGCCTTAGCTATTATTGCTGGTTTTTCTACAGCAGTCAAGTATTCACTGCGATCGCATAGATGGAGCTGCGATCGCATAGTGTTAGATGAGAGGGTCAAGAGAATGCTCTACGCCATCGCATATTATAGGCCACGATCGCATAGTTCTGCTATGTTGGCTTCCGCGATCGCACATGAAGGGTCGCGATCGCATAGTGTTGCGGGGCTGGAGGAAAAATCTGGAGGTTACTCTTCGCAATCGCATGATACGCTCTGCGATCGCATAATGCTAATGCTAGAAGGTCCACGATCGCAGGCACATGTACGCGATCGCACTGATGGTTTTGAGGAACCTGGAATTTTACTCTCCGCGATCGCGACTGAGACTCTGCGATCGCATAGCATAAAACACCTGGGCAGATTATTAAACCCCATTTCGAAGCTTAAACCTTATTTCACCATTTTTGAGTTGTGGGAGCTCGGGAGAGACAATGTTTGAGAGGCTTTTCAGCTGGGTAATCAAGGTAAGCGATTTCTAACCACCATAGGTTAATTTCCACGTTCCTAATCTTAATTCCCACCCGTAAATTCATGATTTTTGAGTTGAAATTGGGGGAAATTGGAAGAAACTTCTTAAACCTAATTTTGGGGTTTTGATGGTGTATTTGACCTCCGATTTGAGATATTTTCATATGGTTTGACTCGTGAGTGAATAAGGATTCGTAAAATAAATAATTTATCCGATTCCAAGACGTGGGCCCGAGGGGCGTTTTGGTTAATTTTTCTAAATACGCGTATTAGTTCCGAATTTATTAGTTACTTTGATTTCTTGAATTTATATTTACATTATACCATCGAATTGAATAGATTTGTTCTACTCGGAGTTGGATACTCGTGGCAAGAGAGTGGTTAGCGATTGATTGGCACCGTCGAGGTAAGTGGCCTGCCTAACTCTGTGTTGGGGAATTTTCCTTAGATATTTTGACTGGTTTTTACTATAAAAACCCCGTGTACGTGAGGTGACGAGCGCGTGCATGGGACATTTTCACGGAAATTCCATTGTTCTTTCTACAACATGCCTCAATTTCGATTCTATTATTACTGTCATCGATTGAGCTGAATAAAAATTTAATATTTTATCATAACAACCGATTTTACTTGATTTTTCCCCCCGTTAATACTGTTTGAAAACGGTTTGAGTACTTTACCCCGTATTTACTAATAATTTTTCCTAAACTTTGAAACTTTGCTTTATCCGATATTTATATATTCTTGCATTGCATATTTAAATTGGGACTACGGACCGTGATCCGGGAGCTTTCCCCCTGTACTGCATGGCATATTTAAATTGGGACTACGGACCGTGATCCGGGAGCTTTCCCTCTGTATTGCATTGCATATTTAAATTGGGACTACGGGCTGAGACCCGGGAGCTTTCCCCATGTATTGCATTGCACGATTATCACTTAAATTATATGTTATGCCGAACTGAGATTTATTACTCTTTTCTTCTGGTCTTTACTTTGAATTGCCGTTAATCATTACTGTTTACTTAACTATTAACTGTATCTGTCTTATTTCTGAATTGCAAACTCAGTAGAGACTCAACCTGACCTCGTCACTACTTGACTAGGGTTAGGCTTGGAACTTACTGGGTACCGAATGTGGAGTACTCACGCCCTTCTGCGCATGTTTTCCCCATGTGCAGATCCAGGTACTAGCACCAGTGTCAGAGTCAGGAGCCCATCACACATTTGGAGACCGTGAGGTATTTCTGCCGCGTCCGCAGAACCTTTCGAGTCCCCTTCCTTATCCTTATGTAGATATAGTATTTAGACAAAATTACTCTTAGTTTTCAATGTATTGAGCTGTAGTGTTAAGCTTGTGACAGTTGTGATAGTCCGGGTTTTGGGAAGAGATAACTGTAAATGCCGAACGGCTTAAGCTTTATGATATTTACTTTATTCGAATGGTTTTATTCTTGTTTTCGATTATTTTTCCGTATATTTTAGGCTTACGTAGTCGTAGAGACTAGGTGCCGTCACGATACCCTGTGGAGGGAAATTTAGGTCGTGACAAGTTGGTATCAGAGCGTCTAGGTTCATAGGAGTCACAACATCACAAGCCGATTTATTAGAGTCTCGCGGATCGGTGCGGAGACGTCCATACTTATCTTCGGGAGGCTATGTAACTGTTAAGAAAGATCATACTTCTTGGAATCCCTTCTCGTGCTGATTACTACTACCAAAAATTCTTAAACTCTATTATATTCTTGCTTACAGATGGTTCGCACTCGCACTGGACGTGCCGACGATCAGGCACCCGAGCCCCCAGCCAGAGCCACCAGAGGTAGGGGTGGGGGCAGGGGACGAGCACGCGGTGCAGCCCGAGCACTGGCTAGAGCAGTGACGGAGGATCCCTCAAAAGCTGTAGTTGGAGGGGCACCGGAGGTCCTTACTATCACTCCAGCCCTCCAGGAGACTTTGGCCCAGTTCATGAGTGCTTTCAGTACTCTGTCTCAGGCGAGACTACTTCCACTAGCCCCAGCTAAATCCCAAGCTGGGGGAGGGACACAGACTCCCGCAGCCCGTACTCCTGAGCAGAGGGTCCATATGAGGCAGGTCCCAGAGTATATTCCTATGCCTCCAGCAGCTCCAGTTCAGCCTGAGGCCAGAGCAGCTGCATCCGAGTCTGAGCAGCTCTGTCTTGAGAGGTACAAGAAGTACCACCCACCTGATTTCAACGGATTGGCTTCAGATGACGCTCTGGGTTTTCTTGAGGAGTGTCATCGCATCCTTCGTACCATGGGCATTGTAGAGATGAGTGGGGTCTCTTTTACCACTTTTCAGTTGAGAGGAGCAGCCTATCAGTGGTGGCGTGCATTTGATCTTAGTAGTCCGGACGAGGCAACCTCACTTACTTGGGCTCAATTTTCAGAGATGTTCCTACTCGAGTTCGTCCCTCAGAGTCTCAAGGATGCTTGGAGTGCAGAGTTTGAGCAGCTACGCTAGGGTATCATGATCGTGTCAGAGTATGCAGTCCGGTTCAGTGACTTGGCACGACATGCATCAGCTTTGGTATCTACTGTCAGAGAGAGAGTTCGTCGTTTTATTGAGGGACTCCATCCCAGCATTCGTACCAGTATGGCCAGGGAGTTGGAGACTGATATCATTTACCAGCAGGACATGAGCATTGCTAGGAGGATTGAGAGTATGTTGACCCGGGACAAAGAGGAGAGAGAGGCCAATAGGTCTTGAGAGATGGGTCATTTCTCAGGAGCTCGTGCACCAGCATCACACTATGGTAGCGGGTTTGTGAGTCGCCCGGTACATTCAGCTCTTCCAGAAGCCAGTGGTATTCCAGCACCTCCTATACCTCGGGAGCCTTATTATGAACCACCAGTATCTCAGGCGCCTCCTGCTCGAGGTGCTATCACAGGCCAGTCTAGCAGGACAATTCAGAGTCAACAGCAACATCGTCCTCAGAGGGGTTGGTTTGGGTGTGGTGACCCTCGTTATATGATGAGAGATTGCCCCAGATTTAGGAGGGGTGCACCACCAAAGACTTATCAAGTTCCACGTCTGCCACCAAGTCCCCCAGCTATACTTCAAACCCCAGCTACCACCCCACCATCTCAGGCAGCTCGAGGTGGAGGTCGGGGAGGTCGAGGTCACCCTAGAGAGGGAGGCCATGCCAGATATTATGCCCTTCCATCCAGGTCCGAGGCCATTGCTTCAGATTCAGTCATTACAGGTATTGTCCCCGTTTGCCATAGGGACAAATCGGTATTATTTGATCCAGGTTCCATATATTCATATGTGTCTTCCTATTTTGCCTCACATTTGGGGATATCTCAGGATTCTTTGAGTTTCCCCGTTTACGTTTCTACTCCTATGGGATATTCCCTTGTTGTGGACCGCGTATATCGGTCGTGTTTGATTGTTATTAGTGGTTTTGAGACCAAGGCCGATTTATTATTACTCAGTATGGTAGATTTCGATGTTATCTTGGGCATGGACTGGTTGTCGTCCCACTATGCTATTCTTGATTGTCACGCCAAAACCGTGACGCTGGCTATGCCAGGATTACCGAGGTTAGAGTGGAGAGGTTCTTTAGAGTATACTCCATGTCGAGTCATTTCTTTCCTTAAGGCCTAACGGATGGTTGAAAAGGGGTGTGATACGTATTTGGCTTATGTGAGGGATACTAGTGCTGAGACCCCTACAGTTGAGTCAGTCCCAGTTGTGAGGGACTATCCTGACATTTTTCCAGCTGATCTTCCGGGTACGCCGCCCGACAGAGACATTGATTTTGGCATTGATTTGTTGCCGAACACTCAGCCCATTTCCATCCCTCCCTATGGCATGGCTCCTCCTAAGTTAAAGGAGTTGAATGAGCAGTTGCAGGAGTTGCTTGACAAAGGTTTCATCAGGCCCAGTGTGTCACCTTGGGGTGCTCCGGTGTTATTTGTGAAGAAAAAGGATGGTTCGATGCGTATGTGCATTGACTACCGACAACTAAATAAGGTAACAATGAAGAACAGGTACCCATTGCCCCGCATTGATGATTTATTTGACCAGTTACAGGGTGCTAGGGTGTTCTCCAAGATTGATCTTCGTTCGGGTTATCATCAGTTGAAGATTCGGGAGCCAGATATCCCGAAGACTGCATTCAGGACCAGATATGGCCACTATGAGTTCCTTGTTATGTCATTTAGGCTGACCAATGCCCCAGAAGCCTTCATGCACCTGATGCACAGTGTATTTCGACCATATCTTGACACTTTCGTCATCGTATTCATTGACGACATCCTGGTATATTCTCAGTCCCGGAAGGACCATGAGAAGCACTTGAGGACCGTGCTTCAGACCTTGAGAGAGAAGGAGTTGTATGCCAAGTTCTCTAAGTGTGAGTTTTGACTTGATTCTGTGGCATTCTTAGGCCATATAGTATCTTCGAATGGGATCAAGGTAGATCCGAAGAAGGTGGAGGCAGTGCAGAGTTGGCCTAGGCCGTCTTCAGCTACCGAGATCCGCAATTTCCTCGGTTTGGCTGGTTATTATCACCGTTTCATGGAGGAATTTTCATCCATTTCAGCACCCATGACTAGATTGACCCAGAAGGGTGCACCTTTTATATGGACTAAGTAGTGTGAGGAGAGCTTTCAGAAGCTCAAGACAGCCCTAACTACAGCTCTAGTGTTAGTTCTACCTACCGGTTCGGGGTCCTATTCAGTCTATTGTGATGCTTCGAGGATTGTCTTGGGAGCGATGTTGATGCAGAACGGTAGGGTGATTGCCTACGCATCCAGATAGTTGAAGGTACATGAGAAAAATTACCCTGTTCATGCTTGAGTTGGCAGCGATTGTTCACGCCCTAAAGATATAACGTCATTATATATACGGTGCTCCCTGTGAGATATATACAGATCACCGGAGTTTGTAGCACATATTCAGGCAGAAAGACCTCAATCTGCGTCAGAGAAGGTGGTTGGAGTTACTTAAGGATTATAACATCACCATATTATACCACCCGGGGAAGGCCAATGTGGTGGCCGATGCCCTGAGTCGCCGGGCGGAGAGTTTGGGTAGTTTGGCATATCTTCATGTAGCTGAGAGGCCCTTAGCTTTGGATGTTCAGTCCTTAGCCAACCAGTTTGTGAGCTTGGACCTTTCTGAGCCTCGCCGGGTTCTCTCTTGTGTTGTTGCTCGATCTTCTCTTTATGACCGCATTCGAGAGTGCCAGTATGATGATCCCGACCTTCGAGCTCTTCGGGATAGAGTTCAGTGGGATGGTGTTAGGGATATGACCATAGCTGATGATGGTGTGTTGAGACTGAAGGGCCGTATTTTTGTACCTAACATAGGTGGACTGCGAAGGTTGATCCTTGAGGAGGCCCATAGCTCGCAGTACTCCATTCATCCCGGTATCGCAAAGATGTACCAGGATCTGAGACAACACTACTGGTTGCATAGAATGAAAAAGGATATAGTGGAGTTTGTAGCCAGATGCCTCAATTGTCAGCAGGTCAAGTGTGAGCATCAGAGACCGGGAGGATTACTTCAGCAGATGAGGCTTCCAGAGTGGAAGTGGGAGCGGATTACCATGGATTTTGTGGTCGGACTTCCTCGGACTCTGAGGAAGTATGATGCTATTTGGGTGATTGTGGATCGGCTGACCAAGTCAGCTCATTTCATTCCGGTGTTGACTACGTATTCCTCGGAGAGGTTGGCTCAGATCTACATGCGGGAGATAGTCCGGTTGCATGGTGTGCCGGTGTCTATTATTTCAGACCGAGGTCCTCAGTTCACCTCGCACTTATGAAGAGCCTTGCATAGTGAGTTGGGTACTCAGATTGATCTCAGTACAGCATTCCACCCTCAGACGGACGGACAGTCCGAGCGCACTATTCAGATTTTGGAGGATATGCTTCGTGCTTATGTGATGGATTTTGGAGGATCATGGAATCAGTACTTGTTATTGCTGGATTTTCTACAGCAGTCAAGTATTCACTGCGATTGCATAGATGGAGCTGCGATCGCATAGTGTTAGATGAGAGGGTCAGCAGAATGCTCTACGCGATCGCATATTATAGGCTGTGATCGCATAGTTCTGCTATGTTGGCTTCCGCGATCGCACATGAAGGGTCGCGATCGCCTAGTGTTGCAGGGCTGGAGGAAAAATTTGGAGGTTACTCTCCACGATCGCATAATGCTAATGCCAGAAGGTACGTGATCGCACGCACATGTATGCGATCGCACTGAAGGTTTTGAGGCACGTGGAATTTTACTCTCCGCGATCGCGACTGAGACTCCGCGATCGCATAGCATAAAACACCTGGGCAGATTATTAAACCCCATTTTGAAGCTTAAACCTTATTTCACCATTTTTGAGTTGTGGGAGCTCGGGAGAGACAAATTTTGAGAGGATTTTCAGCTGGGTAATCAAGGTAAGCGATTTCTAACCACCATAGGTTAATTTCCATGTTCCTAATCTTAATTCCCACCCGTAACTTCATGATTTTTGAGTTGAAATTGGGGGAAATTGGAAGAAACTTCTTAAACCTAATTTTGGGGTTTTGATGGTGTATTTGACCTCCGATTTGAGAGATTTTCATATGGTTTGACTCGTGAGTGAATAAGGATTCGGAAAATGAATAATTTATCCGATTCCAAGACGTGGGCCCGAGGAGCGTTTTGGTAATTTTTTCTAAATTCGCGTATTAGTTCCGAATTTATTAGTTGCTTTGATTTCTTGAATTTATATTTACATTATACCATCGAATTGAATAGATTTGGGCCACTCGGAGTTGGATACTCGTGGCAAGAGAGTAGTTAGCGGTTGATTGGCACCGTCGAGGTAAGTCGCCTGCCTACTCTGTGTTGGGGAATTTCCCTTAGATATTTTGACTGGTTTTTACTATAAAAACCCCGTGTACGTGAGGTGACGAGCGCGTGCATGGGACATTTTCATGTAAATTCCATTGTTCTTTCTACAACATGCCTCAATTTCAATTCTATTATCACTTGAATTATATGATGTACCGAACTGAGATTTATTACTCTTTTCTTTTGGTCTTTACTTTGAATTGCCGTTAATCATTACTGTTTACTTAACTGTTAACTATATCTGTCTTATTTCTGAATTGCAAACTCAGTAGAGACTCAACCTGACCTCGTCACTCAGTTACTGGGTACCGAATGTGGAGTACTCACGCCCTTCTGCGCATGTTTTCCCCATGTGCAGATCCAGGTACTAGCACCAGTGTCGGAGTCAGGAGCCCAGCACACATTTGGAGACCGTGAGGTATTTCTGCCGCGTCCACAGAACCTTTCGAGTCCCTTTCCTTATCCTTATGTAGACATAGTATTTAGACAGAATTACTCTCAGTTTTCAATGTATTGAGCTGTAGTGTTAAGCTTGTGACAGTTGTGATAGTCCGGGTTTTGGGAAGAGATAACTGTAAATGCTGAACGGCTTAAGCTTTATGATATTTACTTTATCCGAATGGTTTTATTCTTGTTTTCGACTTATTTTTCCATATATTTTAGGCTTACATAGTCGTAGAGACTAGGTGCCGTCACGAGACCCTGTGGAGGGAAATTTGGGTCGTGACACTATCGCATGTACTGAAAATGCATTCTACCATCAAATTTCATAGAATTATAGGGGAAGTATAGAGCACTATCATGGCATTGTAGTATAGGGATTCACAACTAGCAAAGGAATTAAGTCATGCTCACAGAATTTAAACATCTGATATACAGAAAAATATAATTAATATAGCAAGAGTTAAAGGCACTAACCAGTAGAGAAATTAAACAAGCAAAAGAACAAGAAGTTTAAAATACTGGTAGCAAAAACCCAGGTCTCCGATGCTTCAGAGTTCACAAGAGCCTCGTAAGGGCCCCGAGCAGTGCTTGCACCGGAGGAGATTGATAATATTAGGGCCTTGGTGTTCATCCGGCCAAATAGCCAAGTGTTTCACAGAAGATGAACGAGTGAGGAAAATATATTGAGTGCAATAACAGTGATAGCTAGGTATGTTTAAGAGGGTTAGGGAATGGGTTTTATAGTGTTCAATTAACCAAAAATACAAATGAAAAATATCAATCGAATCACAAAAATAAGGAAAGAGTAGCATGAAAAAAAGATTTTGAATCGGATTAGGAGAAAACCAGACAAACCCTAGTTGACAGAAATCAAATTGGCCAAGGATCTTGGCGAATCGGACCGTATATAGACGAAATATCATCTGCATCTCAATGATTGAAGATGATTCCCCTTGATTTGAAGATTTATACTTGCCAAAAATAGAGAAAGTACTATGTAATGTCACAGTCTTGCATACAATAGTAAAGTATCACAAAATAGGTAAGTGAATCTCGGATTGATTCCATTTTTGGGTTGGAATCAGATAGGAATCAAAAGGCGGCTACTAGGTTTTGTCAGAGACAAACGGGATAGAAAGAGTTTAGAGGCGGCGGGAGTGGGATAACAGGGTTAGGGTCTAGGTTTAATGGATTTAAAAGGGGATGTGGTTTGTGAGCCGTTGATCTATGAGATCAACGGCCAGGATAAAAAGGAAGATGTGGCGGATCATAAAAACGGGTATGGGGTGGTGGGTTGTTGGTATTGGGCTAGAGTTTTAGGGTATGGGCTGGTGAATTGGGTCCGAAATTTTGCCTGTTTTGGGCAAGATTTAAAAATTTTAACAAATTAAAGAAAATTAATTTAATAAAATAGCTAAAGTAAAAATAAAAATACTATTAATGAAACCTAGTAATTTAAACCATTAGTATAAGATTATAAAAAACGAAAAATTTATTTTGGCCTTGAATAAAATGTCAAATGCAATAAATTAAAAAATATAGGTTATTATTGCAAGATTGTGTAAATAGCCTAAAATGCTAATGTGATTATATGAAATGAAGTGAAAAATATTTGAAGCATATATATTGGTGAAAATAATAAATTGAGATGACTATGTCATCACACAATAATTTAAAGAAATAATTAATAAATATTCAAGTAATTTAAATGCAACAAAATTAATTTAAAGCTTTAAAAATTATGGAAAATTATGAAAAATGCTTGTATAAATCTTGTAAATTAAATAATGATACAGAATGACAGTTTGAAAGTATATATGATTTTTTTTAAAATGTGGGGGGAAAATTGGGTATCAACAATACCAATCCACGAAGCATCAAATAAACCATATATGAACCCGATGTTGATGGCAAAACCAGAATTGGAGTTGTGATCAAGGCAATCTTGAACTTCTGAAAGCTCTCCTCACACTCGTCGGACCTCCTAAATGGAGCACCCTTCTTGGTCAATCTGGTTAAAAGTGCAGCAATGGATGAGAAACATTATATCAAAAGACAATAATACCTAGCTAAACCAAGCAAACTCCAGATCGCAGTAGCTATAGATGGTCTGGGCCAACTTTGAACTCCTTCAATCTTCTTCTGATCTACTTAATCACCTCAGTCAACACCACATGATCTAAAACGCCACCAAATCAAACAAAATTCACACTTTAAGAATTTTGCATATAATTTCTTCTCCCCTGAAGTCAGGGGCACGATCCTAAAATATTGCTTATGATCCTCCCGGCTGCAGAAATAAACCAACATGTCGTCAATGAATACGATGAAGGAAGAGTCAAGATATGGCTGGAATACATTATTCATCAAATGCATAAACGTTGTTGGGCTGTTGGTCAACCCAAATGACATCATTAGGAACGCGTAGTGACCATATTGAGTCTTGAAAGTAGTCTTCGGGATATGCGAGTCCTGAATCTTTAGATGATGATACCATCACCTTAAATCAATATTTGAGAACACTCAGCACCTTGAAGCTGGTCAAATAAGTCATCAATGCGCGGTAATGGGTACTTGCTCTTGAAAATATCTTTTTTGAGCAGTCTGAAATCAATGCACATCCGCATAAAGCCATATTTCTTCTTCATGAACAATACATGAGCACCCCAGAGAGAGATACTTGGCCGGATGAAACCCTTATCAAGTAACTCTTGAAGTTTCTCCTTCAATTCTTTCAACTCAATAAGTTCCATACGATATGGTGGAATAGAAATAGGAAGAGTTCCCGACACCAAGTCAATACCAAAATCGATATCCTTATCGGGCGGCATGCCAGGTGGGTCTATTGTAAATACATTTGGGAAATCCCTCACTATTGTAACCGACACAACGGTAGTAATATCATCACTGAGATCTCTACGCATCACACCCTTTCTCAACCATTCGATGTGGCTTTAGAAAGGACACAACCCTACAAGGAATATAATCCAATGTACCCCTCCACTGAAACTGTGTCAACCATAGCATAGCCAATGTCACGGTCTTGGCGTGATAGTAAAAAATAGCATGATAGGGCGACAACTAGTCCGTGCCCAATATCACATCAAAGTCCACCATATCGAGTAGAAATAGATAAACTTTGGTACTCATACCCACCATTTTAACTAAACATGACCGATAAACACGATCAACATCAATAGAATCTCCTATAGGCGTGGACTCATATACAGGATCGCTCAAAGAAACACGTGATATATCCTAATACGGAGTAAAGTAAGATGACACATATGAGTAAGTGGATACCGGATCAAATAAAATTGTGGCATCCATGTGACATACCGGAACAATTCCTATGATGACAACATCTGAAGCGGTAGCCTCCGTCCTACCCGGAAAAGCATAGAAACGATCCTGGCCTCCCCCTCTAGGGAAACCTCTGCATGCCTGACCTCCACCCCTAGTTGGAGGTTCACGTGGGGCGAAAATTATAGCAACAACCATGGCATGCGAACCCTAGTGAATCCATAAAGCCATTGTAGTTAGTGGAGGTGCACCCCTCCTAAATCTGGGATAGTCCCTAACCATGTGTTTGGTGTTGCACCCTTTTTTCTTGCGAAATCGGGTTTCGACATGTGAAAACTCTTTTAAGGAAGGGTGTTAAAAGAGAGAGTGCCAAGTAACGGGTTTGAGGTGCGTTAGGGAACTTGTTTGCAAATAACTCTTGTTTAACCAGTTTGCGTCACCAAAGATCGGGTAAGGGCTCAAATTACCTCGAGGAGAAGGTGTTAGGCATTCCTCGAGGTCCACAACTATGGGTCCTTCCCAAACTCGAATTGTATGAATAGTCCAAAATAATTAATTTTAAGAAACGATATGGGGATCCTAAGTTTTTTAGCCTAAAGGATCACCCCGTGCAACATAAATAATACTGCATAACTCCTTCGAGATGGGGTGTTACTCGTATAATTCAGCAGGCACAGACTATTATCTCCTGCTACCCGATTACTATCTTTAAGTTGCTACCTAAAGCGCGCTAATTGATTGTAAGTCGTACCCTATGCGTGAGTTGACACCCAATTTTTCCTCAAATTATTTTCAAACATCATATAAGCTTTCAAAATCACTCTTTGTAATAATGAGTATTGTTCCCTATTTTTTTTCCATATTTTATTAAATTATTTTCATGTTTATTTAATATTTCATATCTTAATAATTATTCAAAAATTATGTTATAAATAATTGCAAAATGTTCCCAGCTCAGTATGCTACTTTTAATCATTTTCTTGTCCATTAGGATTCAATCATTTCACAAATTAACCAATTGTGTCTCATTTAATCTTAATTACAGTAATTTTATAATTATAACCCAATTGAATATATTGTGTTGTTTTAATTCAAAACTTATGCATTTTTACATTTTAATATTATTTAATTACTGTAATTTCACCTATTTGAACTTAATTTCACTTTTTGTACAATTATTAGCTATTTTATTAATTATTTATCTATATTTATGGGTATTTAATATCTAACCACTTCTATTTTAAACCCTAGCCAATTTTAACCCCAACCCAAACCCAATTGAATACCCAGCCCAGATCCTAAATCTACCCGGCCCAACCCCGGATCAATCTGAGTCGTTGATCAAATTAGATCAACGGCCCAGATTAACATTTCCTTAATTAATTCTAAGCTACACCCCCTTTGATCCCTCATTCTTTTGAGACCCCTCATCTCTCTGTCTCCCGTCTCTCACTCTCTCTCTAAGTCTCTAGAGACTTCTGTCTCTTCGTCTCCAATGGAACTCCTCCGCCTTCCTCCGACAATCTCCAGCTACCATCCTTTCGACTACGAGCCTCCATGATGTCTCCTCCATCTAGCTCACTTCATCTCTAAAGCCCTCGAGGGTCTGGGCCATGTTGACTTGCACCTGGGGCTCCTGCTTTGGTTGTTCCTGGCCTCCCCGGTGGGGTTTGAACATAACCACGCCATATCCACCACGATCTTTGAGTTTCACAGTAGGTTTTCCGGTTATCTTTAATCCTCTTTGGAACCCTAATTTTTGCCTAAACCTCTCAGATCTATGGTGTTTCTAAACGACTCAAGCTTGTTTCTTTATATTTTACATTATTCTTGACTCAATCTTTAAGAATCTTCGACTTTCAAACGTTTTTACTTCCTTTTAAAACTAGGGTTTCTCAAAACCTTTTTATGTTTGTTTTGAACTGAGTTTCTTCTTGCTTTTAAGTATGTTCTTTGCATATCATGGTGGCTCTGTGATTCTACTAGCTTTTTATCTTGCTTGTGTTAAAAGCCCTAATTTTACTAAGTCTTCTTCATTGGTTTTGTGTATTGGCATGACTCTGCTTGTTTCTTGTTTGAGTTGTCGTGATTATCTGCCTCGAATATGTTTACTAAGTTATATTAGCTTAATTTATACCACCACTATGTGCTTATGTCTATCTCGACTGTTCAGGCTTTCCTCTTTCTACTAACACTTGTTCAACCTGCATGTTTACTATGTCTGGTCATTCTTGTCTATTTATATGATGAATATAGAATTGTGACTCTTCTTTGATTGATTCTGGACTCCATACTTTGGGGTTTTATTGATAAACTTTCCTTCGAGACTTCGATTTTTGCCTCTCCTATTCGAATCAGTCCATTTACTTAACTTGTCTGATGTGGTACTATATTTTTATTGTCTATTTCCTTAATTAGAATATTTTGAACTTAGTCTTAATTGTTTACCCTATACAAAGGAGACGAACATTTTTGGTTCAAAAGCTCTCTTTCTCAAACTCAAACTCTCTCTTCTGTTACTTTGGTATCACTTGCTCTTGTCTATTGTTAGCCGGCTACAAGCCAAGGCTAACCATTGTTCTCTTTCTCTTGTTCTTTCATTCTGCTTGCTTCCTTTTCACTGGTATGTCCTATTTTAAATTCAAAGCTTCATCAACAATATGATTCTCTACTTGTTTCAGTTCTTACTATTCATAGTCTGCTTCTATTTGTGCTTCTTTTGTGAAATCTGTAACTAGAATACATCTGCTTGCTACTATTTTCCTTGTCATGTGTGTTTCTGAGCGTAACTTATAAGTTGTCTCTTGGTTGTGCTATACCCCAATCCCCTATCCCTCTTCTGTGTGGATCTTTGTGTCTGGTTTATTCCTATGTCAGTGCAAACAATCTCTAAACATGTCTATACCATTCCTATACCACTACTGGGTTGTTTACAGTTATATGTTCTACATGTCCCCACTCCCATTGATCCCTGCTTGTGGTGTTTGAACCTGTTGTGATTATGTGTGTGCATTTTTAATGTTGTTTTGGACTGTTACTTATCTCTTTCTTTTCAAAATTGTTTGGTTTATGAAAATGTTTCAAATAAATCTCTTTCAAAACTCTTCTTTTCAAATTCACCTCTAGCACTTCACCTTATTCCTAGATACTTAAGTTCCACCCCCTCAGTGTGAGAATTTCTTAGGGAACCTCTTGAGTTCCCTCTGAACTTTGATACACTGAGGCTGGTATTTCCACACTGCACTTACTCAAGTCTTGGCAACTATGTCTGGGTGTGAGCATTGCCCGGGATCCCACGAGGACCTTAGGGAACTTTGATGCACCCAGACCATGAAAGGTTGTGGGATTCGAAAGGATTGAGGATTGGAAGATATGGGCCTAAGTGAAGGCTCCCTATAGAAGTAGCTTCTTGTTTTCCTTCTTTCAATTATGTAATTCATTACTCTTGGTCTGTAATAACGTGTAAATGAATACTCGGGGTTGGATAGTTATGATGTGATGGGATTATGCATGTCTAGTATAGTTATGGGCAGAGATCATGCCTATAGGGTTTATTTTACCTATGTGTGCAATAGTATCATGTTTAGGATATGCTTTCCATGCATTAGAAACCATGTTTAAGTATGTTTATTTTAGCATCTCATCACGCTCATGTTCACTTAGAGAATTATGTTAAGCAACCTGTAAAACTGTTATATTTGCTGCAAACACTTCACTTAGAAATCCTGCTCATAGTTTAAATAACTATATAAAAACAGTTATCATAAGTAAATACTGCCTCTGCATGTTCCTGATCTACATATAGAAATCCTGTTTTAGGCTTCAAATTATCAGTACTTGCATTAGATACCATGTCGCTTTAGGAATTCACTCTCAGCATGCTCATTCATTTATGTTAGAATCATGTACTATCGCAAACACCTAGAAATCATGCTAGGATCATCAACTTAATGAAATTATGTCTCCATGCTTCCTGTTAATAAGCAACTTCTTTAATAAGGGATTATGGTTCTTAAGAAAGTATTTATGTGCATTCAGAAAAAATAGGCATCACTCTATGCATTTAGATGTCCTGTCATAAGACATAGCACCAACCTTAGTTTAAGGCTTAAATTGTTTCATCCTTATTGTTTCTCTTTGTTAAGGTTAATCTGGAATAACTGGAGTACGTTTCCTTAACACGCCTAGCAAAACCTTAGGCACAACGTTTGATAAAACCAAAATCAGTAACTACTTTTGTACACTGCCTATTAACCACAATGGTTTTAAAGTCAGTCATTTTTTCTGAAACTCGTTAAACCCTGCTATTTGCTACTGGCTTCACGCCTAGAATCCCGACTTTAGGTTCTAAAATATGAGACTTCTTTGTGTTTGAGACGTGCTATTTATGTGCATTATTTGTGGAGGATCTATGAGCCATATGTTTGTCTATGTGTATCCCGTATGTGCTAGTCCTAACTATTTCTTTACTTGTCGCTTAGAGTTTATCCTTTAAAACCTAAGAGGTCAACCTAGCACTCACCCTCTAGGAATAGTAGTCCCTAACTTCCTCCAGGACTTATAGGATGGGACGGGTAATAGCACACGATAAGCTTCGTAACCAACACGCGCGTTTAAATACCTTAGCGGGGTGGGAAGGGTAGAATATGGATATGCTGACCGCTGCGCTAATACCACATGTATCCCCTCTTCGAGGAGTGACATACTAGGTATTGCATTGATGTGATCCATATTGCTTTAAACCCTAGGACATTTTCATTCAAATGATTTTACTTTGTTATTCTTTAAATTTCTTTTAATAATTTCAGTATTTACTTGAAATCCCCTCTTACGTGAGCCTTGCTTGTCATTTGTTTACTGTCCAAATTCACAAAACTACTTGGCTGGGACCCACAATTGTGGATCTCGAGGGGTGCCTAATACCTTCCCCTCGGGATAATTTCAAGCCCTTACCCAATCTCTGGTAGCGCAAACTAGTTTATGAGTTAATTATTCTAGGTGCCCTAACGCACCATAAAATCGTTAGGTGGAGACTCTTTCTTAAATTGTTTCTTTTAAGGAGTTGTCGAGAATGTCATGAAACCCGATCTCCACGTACCTAACTTGTGTGAGGAAAAAGGGGGGCGCGACAACATGGCGACTCTGCTGGGGAAATTCCTTAGGCTTTTACCATTACAAGTTGCTTTGTGAATTTGGACCTTTAATTTTGTTAAATGATTGCACCTTTTCCCATTCCCCGCTATATGCTTTTAATTGTTTAATTTTTGCAAGTATTTACTTTGACTGACAAAACTGACATATTTTCATGTTTCTTTGTAACCGCTTTCCATTGTAACTGTTGTATTTTCTTTCTTTACCGCTTTCCTCAACGTGAAAATACATGCCTACTTGTTAAATGCTACTTATTGCATATCATGCTCCGCATTCATATTCCACTCGTGCCAAACATAAATCCTATAGCAACGCTTACAATGAGTGGTTGCGCTATTTCAATATTACTACCCCTAAATTCGAAAAGGCGTATTTGTGGTAAAACTAGTCGATCAGCGGTGCAGTCGACAGTTTCGTGCCTTCCCCCTTGAGTTGTCCGCTCAAGGGTACCGGTCTAAAATCCCACAGAAACCTTACTCTATTGTAATGTTGCATGTATCATGGTCAAACCTAGCCAGGCTAATGTGTTGTCCGTACAATAGCCTTTAAGATAGCTTTGTCCAAAGTCCATTGGGTTTCCCTGGGACCCAAACGGACGCCTTCACGTTCTGTGCATTTATTTGGGGAACTAAATGCTCTTTGCTAATTATTGATGTTAACAAGTCGAGTCTGGTGAGGGTAAGGGCCTAACCCTCTTTGTTTTGCATAAATGAGGCACGAAACCCCCAGATTCGGCATGGTCCCCAATATCCACCCCAAATTTTTAAACTGGTGGGAGGATCTTCACTCCTGCGACAAAACACTCGTCAGGAAACACTTGGGCAATCTGCCCTCTCTTTTCGATATTCAGCCTAACAAAATGATGATAGAGGCTGCTACCTTATTCTGGGATTGCGATCGGTCGCTATTCCGCTTCGGAAACAATGAAATGACACCGCTGGTGGAAGAAATAGGAGGTTTGGCCGGTTTGGCTTGGGAATCTCCAGGGTTGTTGATGCCTGAGAATCGCACAGGCCGTGGTTTTCTCAAATTGTTGGGTCTGAAGAAAAATCTGGGCTTGGTATGTTTAAAGGATTCGTACATCCCTTTTGATTACTTTTACGAAAGGTTCGGTCATAGCAAATCAGACCGCACCTATCAAGACGAGTTCACCCTCACTTCTCTAGGGCATGTCGATTGCCGAGTGTCTACTTTCATGGTCTATTTTCTGGGTTTAATGGTCTTCCAGACAAAGAAGAAGAGGATTCACACTAGGTTGGCCATGGTCACTAAGACTTTAATGGAAGGGATCAAAGGACAGGACTTCAGCATTGTGCCTATGATCATTGCAGACATATACCGAGCCTTAGAAATGTGTCAACGGGGAGCAAAGCATTTCGAAGGTTGCAACTTATTACATCAACTTTGGCTCACTGAACATCTGAAAAGGGGTGACTACCGACAAGACATCCATCGAAGAATCTGGGATGACCATATCGCTTTCCACCACCCAAAGCGAATGAACTATATTCCAGACATGTTCGCTCAGCCAGAAAGTGCCGAGGGATGGGTTGAGTTAATGGGAAATTTGACCGAGGACCAGATTCAGTGGATGTTTGAATGGTTCCCAACAGACGAATTTATTATCCGATCCCGAGACGCTTCATTTCTGATATTGATTGGTCTGAGGGGAACGTACCCTTACGTCCCTCTTCGAGTTATGAGGCAATCAGGGAGGAGGCAGGCTATACGTAGGGTTGAGAAGATGAGACATCTTCGAGCACACTTCCAGGATGACGACAACCCTCATAAGTGCCAAGCCCAGCATTTGTGGCACTACAAGATTGTACTTGAGAAAGACACCATCGAGCCAGACAAGTATCACTCCGGTTGTACTCCTTTCTATCTAAGCTGGTTAGAAGAAGATATGGAGGGTCGATTCGAGCCAGGATTCACTCAGGTTCACCGGTTCATAGATGAGAAGGCCGAAGCGCAAGTTAAATTCAACAATCTACGCAAGAGACTCCGTGAATGTGAGAATAATCATCACCAGATACACGAGCCCATCAAAAGGATGATTGAGGAATGGAAGGATATGGCTATCAGCTCTAACAAGAGGCTAGGGTACTTGGAGCGAGGTACAGTCGAGCTGGAGGAAAAGTTCATCAAGAGGATCGAGGACTGCAAAAAGGCTGAAGGAGCCGAAGGAGGATATCTAGCCAGGACCTATTTACTGCTGGGACTTCGCGAGTTGGGAAAGCTGATCGAAGGGAGCAGGAATGCCGAATCTGGGGAAGGTCCTTCTGGAACCAAGTAGATAGGGGTGTCTTTTATTTTATCTCCTTTGATGTAATAAGGCTATTAGCCATTAGTGACTTTTATTTTTCGCATATTTAGAGTCGTTTTTATCATCAATAAAATGAGGCATTTAGCATTCCAAGTTATCCAAATTAATTTGTCGCTAGGCCTACCTCGGGCACAAAGAGGTTCCCCAACTTAGTATGCGTTTTACATTTTTGCATTACGTGTTTAAATTACCGCAATATTCTTTATAATCCTCACTGACTTCGTTACCTTTTTTGTTTTTACTTTATTTATTATTCCCCTCCCCCAAAGGTTAGTTCGTGCATTCTGGCATCATCAGTCTATCGCACAAGATCCAAGGGCCCTCCTCCTACTCCTCCTCCTAGTCCTCTCAGGGGCAAAGACAAAGGCAAAAGTAAGATGGAAGAATCCAGCGTCGCCAGACAAGAGAATAGGGTTGAACGGGTAGAGGCCACTGACGGCCAGGGTATTCAGGTTTTGCATGAGAACATGTCACCACTGGAACAAAAGCTGCTGAAATTTCAAGAAGAACTTGATCAGGTTCGGAATCTGGCCAATCTGTCTTTTTCCCTCAACACCCCTGAAGTCACCCCTACACCTCCACAGAATATCCCAAAACAGCCAAATCACCCTGAACTTCATTGTCACGCCACTCCCCTAAAGAATCAAACTCTCCCAGCACAGTGCAACACTTGCCACAACACTCCACCTCCACCCCCGGGACCTCAGACTCACACAAAAGATCATCTCTTGCCTACAACAATCCCATCTACGTGGAGACTGTGACTCACTCCACCCCACCTGTCACACATACATCTAAGTCTGATGAGAAAGACCTGTTTATCAAGAATCTGGCGGAGGAACTTAGGAAGCTGACTAGCATAGTCCAGGGTGTTGAAGGAGTCAAGGGGATTGAAGGTATGAACTATGAAGACCTATGCATACAGCATGATGTTGAATTTCCCGAGGGGTACAAACCTCCAAAGTTCGAGATGTTCGACGGTATTGGTGATCCAAGGGTCCACCTGAGGACCTACTGTGACAAAATGGTTGGTGTAGGAAAAGATGAAAGGATCCGCATGAAGCTATTTATGTTGAGTTTGAAGGGAGATGCACTATCTTGGTATATTAGCCAAGACCCCAAGAAGTGGTCCAACTGGGTAGGTATGGCAACAGACTTCAGGATAGGTTTAGATTCAACAGAGAGAACGCACCAGATGTGTTCTCTATCTAGAACTTGAGGAAGAAACCCATAGAAACCTTTCACGAGTATGCTACTCGTTGGAGGTCGGAAGCTGCCAAAGTTAGGCCTGCTTTAGAGGAAGAACAGATGAACAAATTCTTTGTTCGAGCTTAGGACCCGCAGTACTATGAACGACTAATGATGGTTGAAGGCCAAAAGTTCTCCGACATTATCAAATTAGGAGAGAGAATTGAAGAAGTTATCAAGAATGGTATGGTTACTAACTTTAAAGCTTTACAAGCCACTAATAAAGCTCTGCAATCCGGTGGTGTGTCTAAAAATAAGGATGTAGGAGCCGTGATGGTTGCAAAATAGGCCATATCCACGCTTAAATACCAGGTCTATGCCCCACCTCCATTAACATATCAATCCGCTCCAAATTACCAAGCACCCTCACCTTCATACCAAACTCCACCACCCACGTACCAAGCTCCACCACCCACATATCAACCCACTTCACCCAAATACTCCCAACCCGCTCCCGTCTGCAACACGTATAACTCCCAGCCATCTCACTACCAGTCGCCCCCTACCCGTCAAAACTTCCCTAGGCCTCACCCTAACTTTGATCGTCGCCCTCCAAAATAATACACCGCGAAAGCCGAGCCCGTTGACCAGTTGTATGAAAAACTCAAAGCTGCTGGTTATGTCACACATATCACTGCTGTCACCCCCGAGAACCCTTATCAGTGGATTAACCCGCACATATAATGTGCATACCATTTTGGCATGAAAGGACACACCATCTATGAATGTCGTTCTCTGAAGGATAAGATACAGACCCTTATTGATAACAAGATTATTGTGGCCAAGGAATCCTCTTCGAACGTCCGTAACAATCCTTTACCAGACCATAAGGGTGGAGGTATCCATATGATCGAGATAGAAGATGATTGGGATCCCGAGGGGTCAATCGGGTTGATCGTAGAAGGTGATGATCCAAAGAAACCTGCAGTTACTCTCAACCCGATCAGAGTCCAGATCCAACCATCTGAGAATGCTGAGGTGAATATGTATATCCCACTTAAGTTTGAAGAAGCACCGCCGGCAAAGGCGAAGGCACCAGTGCCAATTGAGGTTGATTTCGGGTCTCCAGCAAAGGCACCCGCACCCTTCGGGGTTGTAGTCTTGCCGCCCAAAACCCGTGTGACATTTGAAGTAAGGATAGTCGCACCAGTCCCGGTGGCGATGTCAACCACACCACCTTTCTATTCAAATGCTATCCCTTGGGATTATACAGTTGAGGCGAGAAGGAAAAGTAAAAGCGGGTCTGAAGAATTGGGGAGGATACGAGCCAGGCAAAGGACTCGATAAGAACCTCCAAGGGATCACGAAACCCATCAAGCTCAAGAAACATGGTACCACTTTCGGTCTGGGGTATGAGTATACATGGGAAGAATTCAAAAACTGGTCGGGCCATGGAGCGGTCACTATTACCCTTTCGAGCAGCCAATACCTCATTTGGAGCAGACTTTCAAGCAGGGTGATATCATCTATGGGTCCGACGAAAAAGAAGCACTGGCGGAAATGAGGAACTTGTTTCTAGACGACGGGGACATGGAATGCTGTGTTATTCTCGAGGAGGAGGGGGAGGAAGGCCCTTCCATACAGGCAGTGAGCAATGGGAACATATCTCAGGAACTGGTCTGTCCCGTACGACTAAAGACCGCCCAACCTCGGGCTAGCAAGGCTAATGAACAAGCATTATTTACTGTTTATTAAATGAATATCTTTCCTTTTCTGCATTTTCGATTCCTGCAATAAGATCTTCAATGTTCAAAACAATTATTCGTTTTATCAAGGCATTTCCAATTTCCTTATCAATCTCATATTTATTTGCTACTGTTTTCTCCCATTACTTTATCTATACAACATTACTATTACTTATCTTGATGAATCGATGATTGTGACGTGCAATGAGACAACGCAGCAAATGGACATTGATTTAGAGCAAGATGATATACCCGACGAGATTGTCAAGGAAATTGAGAACTTTGAGAACAGACCTAAGTCAAACCTGGACGAGACTGAAATTATCAATCTGGGGGATTCAGAGAACGTCAAGGAAACACGAATTAGTATTCATTTGTCGTCGTCAGAAAAGAAAGAGTATACAGAGTTTCTAAGGGAATACGAGGACATATTCGCATGGTCGTATGATGACATGACTGGTCTAAGTACATCTATTGTGGCTCACAAACTGCCAACCAATCCAATATGTCCACCGGTAAAGCAAAAGCTCAGAAAATTCAAACCCGACATGAGTTTGAAAATCAAAGAAGAAGTTACCAAGCAGATCAACTCCAAAGTTCTCCGGGTAGTTGAGTACCCGACATGGTTATCTAACATTGTACCTATGCTGAAGAAGGACGGGAAGGTCAGAATCTGTGTCGACTACCGGGATCTCAACCGAGCCAGTCCAAAAGACGACTTCCCCTTGCCAAATATACACATTCTGATTTAACTACGCCTGACCTGATTCTCGTTTAAGAGAGGATACGTAGGCAGCCCTATGGGTTCGGTCATAATTTAATAAAAATCTCATTTCCCCCCACAAATGGAAACTGGGGCAGAATTTTGAGGGGGACCCTCAAAATTCTGAAGCAAGTTCAGCCAATCGCCGCACAAGCAACCTCCAGAAGTATTCACCCATCAAACCAGGGCAGAATTTTGAGGAGGACCCTCAAAACTCCGTGGCAGGAAAGGTTGCAATGTCTCGAACCGCGTCACACTCGTCGGTTCACCTAAAAATATTTTAAATTCTATGCTTATATTATATCTTTTCAAAATCATGCATATCTATTTTTGGAACAACTTGTTTAGAAAATGCTACCCCAATGATATATCATGATCAAACGAGCGAGCCAAGTAAAGCCAGTGGGAATGCGAACTGACCTTTCCCTCTTTGCAGAACCCACGATTTTTCTTTGGATGCAGGCACAAAGACGGCGAAAGCCCAAAACATATTATTATCCCCCGCAGAACGTATATCTCTCAAAGAAGCGCTCTCAAACTCGTTGCACATGTCGACGCTTATTATCATCGCAAAATAACGCTTCATTCGCAACAATCGTATCGCCACAGTTCATCACCAGCTAAGAACTCTTACTGTCATTTTATTCCCTGCATAAGGCTACTATTCTGCCTTCCAAGGTTCCACGCTACCTCCCTTTGCATTTTCATTTCCTGCATTGCATAAGGCTACTATTCTGCCTTTCGAGGTTCCACGCTACCTCCCCCTGCATTTATCTCCTGCATTGCATCAGGCTACCATTCTGCCTTCCGAGGTTCCACGCTACCTCCCTCTGCATTTTTATTTCATGTATTGCATAAGGCTATTGTTCTGCCTTCCGAGGTTCTACGCTACCTCTCCCTGCATTTTATCTCCTTCATTGCATAAGGCTACTATTCTGCCTTCTGAGGTTCCACGCTACCTCCCCCTGTATTTATCTCTTGCATTGCATAAGGCTACCATTCTGCCTTCCGAGGTTCCATGCTACCTCTCATTTACTTTTCAAAACAACCACTTTTCATGCCGTTACTTACTTTTGCTTCCTTTCGGGCTAAGCTCTGCCCTTTATAAAGTTTGCAAGACTAAGCTCTGTCTTGTTAGAATCATGCTACTGCATCCTTCATGGGCTGAAACATCGCCAACTTGTCCAAAGGCGTCATCGTTCAGAGGCACCATCTTCATGGCCCGAGAACATCATTTCATGGCCCGAGGATCTCTTTATTCAACTTGCATATCATTATTCAAAGGCATCATGGTTCGGAGGCACCATCCTCATGGCCCGAGAACATCATTTCATAGCCTGTGAATCTCGCGTCAAGCGATTCATGGCCCGGGACATCATGACCTAAGGACATCATCCTCAATCGTCCGAAGACAGCATTCATAGTCCCACGAGAACTTGCATCATGTTTAAATTATGCACAATATATGTTTGTAATTTGTTTGCAGGTAATCCGGCTGGGAAAGACAGCCAGGCAGGAGCGGAACGCTCCGGTTCCCCAAACGACCCCGTAAGACCTTCCTATTTTTACCTTACCTCGCACCTTGCGTCCGTTCTTGTCAAGCGTCACCAGTATACTTCACCGGTGATGCGGGAACTACATATGGCCTGATTCCTGTAAAACCAGGGATATGTAGGCAGCTCAGAAGCCAGGGTGCAGCCAAATTCTCTCATCCAATTTCCACTCGGTCAAAATTGGCTATCATATCTTTACCCGACAACTCTTTCATCCTTCCTGGGTAAAGAGCGGCAGCTGTTGATACCCAATTTTTCCTCAAATTATTTTCAAACTTGCATATAAGCTTTCAAAATCACTCTTTGTAATAATGAGTATTGTTCCCTATTTTTTCCATATTTTATTAAATTATTTTCATGTTTATTTAATATTTCATATCTTAATAATTATTCACAAATTATGTTATAAATAATTTCATAATCTTCCCAGCTCAGTATGCTATTTTTAATCATTTTCTTGTGCATTAGGATTCAATCATTTCACAAATTAACCAATTGAGTCTCATTTAATCTTAATTACAGTAATTTTACAATTATAGCCCAATTGAATACTTGTGTTGTTTTAATTAAAAACTTATGCATTTTTACATTTTAATATTATTTCATTACTGTAGTTTCACCTATTTGAACTTAATTTCACTTTTTGTACAATTATTAGCTATTTTATTAATTATTTATTAGCTATTTATTAGCTATTCCAGTTATCTTTAATCCTCTTTGGAACCCTAATTTTTGCCTAAACCTCTCAGATCTATGGTGTTTCTAAACGATTCAAGCCCGTTTCTTTATGTTTTACATTATTCTTGACTCAATCTTTAAGAATCTTCGACTTTCAAACGTTTTTACTTCCTTTTAAAACTAGGGTTTCTCATAACCTTTTTATGTTTGTTTGGAACTGAGTTTCTTCTTTCTTTTAAGTCTGTTCTTTGCATATCATGATGACTCTGTGATTCTACTGGCTTTTTATCTTGCTTGTGTTAAAAGCCCTAATTTTACTAAGTCTTCTTCGTTGGTTCTGTGTATTAGCATGACTCTACTTGTTTCTTGTTTGAGTTGTCGTGATTATCTGCCTCAAATATGTTTACTGAGTTCTATTAGCTTAACTTATACCACCACTATGTGCTTATGTCTATCTCGATTGTTCAGGCTTGCCTCTTTCTACTAACACTTGTTCAACCTGCCTGTTTACTATGTCTGGTCATTCTTGTCTATTTATATGATGAATATAGAATTGTGACTCTTCTTTGATTTATTCTGGACTCCATTTAGGGTTTGATTGATAAACTTTCCTTCGAGACTTTGATTTTTACCTCTCATATTCGAATTAGTCAATTTACTTAACTTGTCTGATGTGGTACTATATTCTTATTGTCTATTTCCTTAATTAGAATATTTTGAACTTAGCCTTAATTGTTTACCTTATACTTAATGAGCTATGATTCCTTCCTTATTTAGTCTTGTACTGACTTTATTTACCTTATATGTCATTGTTGATACCCAATTTTTCCTCAAATTATTTTCAAACTTGCATATAAGCTTTCACAATCACTCTTTGCAGTAATCGATATTTTTCCATAATTTTCCGTATTTTTATCAAATCATTTTCCTATTTATTTAACATTTTATGTTCCATAATTATTCATAATTATGCATAAGTGATGTTACAAACAATTTCAAAACATTTTTCTTACTCAATAGGTCATTTATATCTTATGTTTAATCCTATTGGGATTTTATTATTTCACAAATTAGCCAATTTGGCATTATTTGGCTATAATTACAATGACTTTGCAATTATAGCCTAATTGTACATTTTATGCTATTTTAATTCAGTAATTAGCCATCTTATATTTTAAATACTAGTTAATCACATTAATTTCACTTATTTAGCCTTAATTTCATTTTATCTAATTATTAGCTATTTTTTATTAATTATCTATCTATTTTTAATGGGTATTTAACAAATAGACAATTTCTTATTTAAAATCCAGCCTAAGTTATACCCAGCCCAAACCCATATGTAACCCATAAATGACCCAGCCCAAACTAACCCCATACCCGGCCTAGTTCCGAATTAGTCTGAGTCGTTGATCAAATTAGATCAACGGCCCAGATGCCCCTTACCATAATTAAACTCACCTACCCCCCCCCCCCC
>ML290262.1:0-15985 GCA_005239495.1 Nicotiana undulata | reverse complement strand
AACCCCCCTCCCCCCCCCCCCCCGGTCATTTTCCTTCGAGACGGCTCCTCTCTCTATCTCTCTGCCTCTCTCTATCTCTACAACTCTCTAAAAGTCTCTTGGACTTCATCTTCTCCGATGGGGTTCTGGTCGTCTTTTCCGGTGGATTCTCACCGGAACCTTGATTCTCTATCATCTCCTAGCCATCTACATGTCTCTCACCTACTCAGTGATACCCTAATTTATTCAGACGAGCCTGGAGCGGTTCACTCACCTCCTTTGGGCCTCATGCCATTTTCCGGCTTTCCCGGGCCGTTTGAGTAAGTGTTGCAGTCTTTCTAGCCTAAATCGATGCCATCTCTGAGGTTTTCCCTCTTCTATGGGTTCCACGAAACCTTAATCTTCTGTATCTTGGTTTTTTCTTTTAAGATCTATTTTACATTTACAATATTATGAAGTTTCTCTATTTGTTTTCTCCAGAAAATCTCATTTTTTAACAACTTCAAAACTAGGGTTCCTCGACCCATTTTCAAAAGAGTTCTTCTTTCGATTTAGCTACCTATACTATGTTTATACGAGTATTTCGTGATTCCTTGTTGCCTTGACTATTATGGTATACCTGTTTCCCATGAATGCTCCAAGTTTTCTTTGACTGTACCATGTTTTGTTCGTTAGAGTTTCTAATCTCTGCTCGTATCATGTTTTCCTTGTTATTTCCTTTAGTTATTACTGAGTTCATGAGATTCCTTAATTTCACATGTTTTACTACTAGGGTTTCTGACCTCTTGCCTGTGACTTATTCGATTCATCAATGTTGCTCCTATTTGAATCCTTGATTCTCTGTGGTTTCAGCTTGTTAGGGTTCCTGACTTATTTTTTTTTTGAACCCTGGATTCCTTGTGATTTGAGACCTTATTGATTGTTTACCTATTGATTTTATATTGCCTTTTTGTATAAAAATCCCAAGACCTGTGATGTTTTGCGTGAATAGATGATCTTGTGTATTTCCTTAATTATGTACTATGTATTTGGCTTTTATTATGTACTATGTGATTTCCCTGTCCCTAATTAATCAAAATCAGTCTTATAAGTTGATTTCCTTTCCATACTTAGCCCTGGTTGCACCGTTTGAACTTGACTCCTTAATTAAAGGAGTCTAGTATTTTAATTGATACTAATTGGTTGTTATTTCCATAATTATGCATTCTTTGCCTATGTGACTACTCATTTTTCAAACTATATATACCATGTCTTCTCTCTTTACACACACACGCATTTGACTGACACTTACACTGATCTCACACACCGATATTGAGATTACTGATCACAAAAAATACACTAAGCACACTGCTCTGAACTTTCTGTGTTTTCACACACATCTCTTCTTGCTCTTTGCATCTAATACTGACCACTCAGTCGGCGTAAATCCAAGACTGAGTAATCTCTATTGCTACTCTCTCATTCCGCACACTATTGTCCTCTGCTGCTCTCTTATTTTGCATACTGCTGTTGCTGCTCTATCTCTGTGCATTTTGCTATTCTCTATCACTCGACTGGTATGTATCTAAGTTATTTTTTTAGTATCTCCATACAATATGCTTCAGTTCTTGTTTATCTACTTATTGTTCCTTTTGTGCTTTATCTTGTGGTTCTACTGCCTACCATGTAATTAGCATGACTCCATAATGTCCTTTCCTTTTTGCTATCCTGCTTTCCCCATGTGGTTCTCTATAACTATTTGAGTCTTGTGTAATTAGCATGTCCCTGCTCTTCCCCTTAGCCTAATATGTCTCCTATTTTGTGACTCTGTGTGAGACTTATGCAACTAGTATGCTCACTCGTTTATAGTTTGATGTTTCTCATCTTAACATGACCACTGTTACACGATTAGCTTCTTATGTTATAAACCTGCCCCCTCCATATGATACCTGAATGCTACATGGTTCTGATTCCATGCCTAATATGTGATTATGTGAACCTATGTTGCTTTGTGACAACTATGTGGCAACTATGTGAATCTGTAACCTTATTCTACTGCTAACATGTGAAGTATTTTTCCCAACTCCTATCCCTGCTAGATTGTGGTTGCATTGCCTTTCCCTTTTGCAAACTGTTTTACAAAACTCTTCATTATTCTCTGAAGTTATTTTCAAAAGAACTGATGTTTCAAACTACTCTTTCAAACTCAACACTCTTTTAAACTATGAGCACTTCCCACTACTCTTAGACTTTAGGTTCAGCCCCATTCGTGTGAGCATTGCCTTGGGTACCTTGAGTATCCATTGAACTTTGACACACAAGGCTGGCACTCTACACTGCACTTACTCATCCTTGGCTAGGGTACCTGGGTGTGAAGCACTGTCGAGGATCTTCTGAGGTCCTTAGAGACTATGACACACTTGGGTTGAAGACCATGGCATATGGCAAGTGGATCTGGTACTTGGGCCTGCTGTTAGGCTCTCTATAGTATAGCTTCTTGATTTTCTTATTCAGTTGTGTAATTCATGCTATGCTGGTCTGTAATAAGTATTTGTAAAATAACTCCGGGGCTGGATAGTGAAAAGGGTGGGATTATTCATGGTTAGTATAAATCCGGGTAGAAACCATGTTTAGGATTTACTTCACCTATGTGCGCAATAGAAATCATGTTTAGGACATATCTACCATGCATTAGTAAATCATGTTTAAGGTTTCTTTACTTCAACATCTCATCACACTCACGATCATTTAGAAAATCATGTTAACTACCAGTAATAGACTATTACAATTACTGTTCCGCTTAGAAATCCTGTCATAGTTAAATAACTATAAAAAAATGGTTGTTACGATAACACTGCCTCTGCATATACATGACTGTTGCATATAGAAATCCTGTTTTAGGTTCGTAATAATAATCAATTATCAATATTTATATTAGATATCCTATTATCTTAGGAATTTACTCTCAACATGCCTATATTTAAATACGGTACTAAGCATACCTCTAAGAACATCTAGAATTCACATGATAGGATCATCAACTTAAATCATGTTTCTGTATGTTTTGGTTAATAAGTAAAATATCGTTAAAATAATGATTTCTGATTTCTGCAATTTTTTGTTAATTCAGGAAAGCATGTTTAGGTTTGCGTACTGTCACGACCCGAAATAACCCTTCGAACGGGCTCGCGACGGCACCTAGTCCCTACGACTAGGTAAGACTAAATCATGCGGAAAATAAGTTGAAAACAGAAATAAAATATTTACAATAGAATAATAATAATAATAAAACTTAAGCCACTCGGCATTTACAACTCGCAATATCCCAAAACTCGGAATGTCACCAAGTCACAAGCTTTACAAGTATAGCTCTAAACAACAAAGTTAAAAAGGGTATCTATATCTATGAGCTATGTCTATACTAGAGAAGGAAGGGGACTCGAAAGGTTCTGCGGACGCGGCAGAAATACCTCACGGTCTCCTAGTAGCTGCTGCAACACTCCTAACCGAACCGCTGTAAACTGGTACCTGGATCTGCACATGGGGAAAACATGCGCAGAAAGGGCGTAAGTACTCCACAATTGGTACCTAGTAAGTGCCAAGACTAACCCCAGTCAAGTAGTGACGGGGTCAGGTTGAGGCTCTACTGAGTTTGCAAAAATAACAGATATAATTAACCGTTAAGTAAACTTGTAAGTAGTTAACGGAAATTAAGGTCAAGACTGAATATAAATGATGCAAAAACCTTCAACTCAGCACAACGTCATCTCAATAAAAAAAATTATGCAATGCAATGCAGGGGAAAGTCTCAGGTCTCGGCCCGCAGTCCCAATGTATGCGATGCAATGCAAGGGAAAGTCTCAGGTCTAAGCCAGCAGTCCCGATGTATGCGATGAAATGCATGGGGAAAGTCTCAGGTCTAAGCCCGCAGTCCCGATGTATGCGATGCAATGCAAGGGAAGTCTCAGGTCTAAGCCCGCAGTCCCAATGCAACAACTCAATGCAATGCAAGGAGAAAGTCTCAGGTCTAAGCCCGCAGTCCCAATGCAACCACTCAATGCAATGCAAGGGGAAAGTCTCAGGTTTAAGCCCGCAGTCCCAATGCAACTACTCAATGCAATGCAAGGGGAAAGTCTCAGGTATAAGCCCACAGTCCCAATGCAACTACTCAATGCAATGCAAGGGGAAAGCCTCAGGTTAAGCCCGCAGTCCCAATGCAACTACTCAATGCAATGCAAGGTATATATATTAATTATAGCGTAATTCAAAGCTTTTGAGAATGACAGTTGGAAATCATGAGGTAAAATACTTGACCAATTCTAAATAGTAGCAACGAGTGGAAAATCAGGTAAAATCGCTTGTCATAAAGAAATATTAAGTATTTACTCAGCTCAAACCAATAACAATAATAATAGGATTGAAAATGAGACCTGTCGTAGAAGAAATATGGAAATTCAGTGAAAATATCCCATGCACGTTCTCGTCACCCCACGTACACGGGGTTTGTACAGTAAAAACCAGTTAAAATGCCTAAGGGGAAATTCCCCAACACAGAGTTAGGCAAGCCACTTACCTCGACTATGCAAATCAACCGATAATCACGCTCTTTCCACGAGTATCCAACTCCGGGTGGCCCAAATCTATTCAATTCGATTGTATAATGTAAATATCATTTCAAGAATTCAAACTAACTAATTAATTCAGAACTAATACGCAAAATTAGAAAAAATGACCAAAATAACCCTCGGGCCCACGTCTCGGAATCGGATAAAATTCACATTTTCTGAATCCTTATTCACTCACAAGTCTTCCCATATAAAAATCTATCAGATCGGAGGTCAAATACCCAATCAAAAACTCAAAGTTTGGTCTAAGAAGTTTCTTCCAATTTTTCCAAATTTCAACTCAAACATCTCGAATTTAAGGGTGGAAATTAAGATTAGAATCATGGAAATTAACCTATGATGGTTAGAAATCACTAACCTCGAATACCCAAGTGAAAATCTCCTCACAAATCGCCTCTCCCGAGCTCTCACAATTCAAAATGGTGAAACTAGCATAAACCCTTGGATTTGTTTGGAATAAACACACAGGGATCTCGCACCTGCGGTCCCTTTCACCGCACCTGCGGTACCGCACCTGCGGAAATTCCATCGCAGGTGCAGAAGTCCCTTAAGATCATCTGGGGCCGCACTTGCGGTATTTGATCGCTCCTGCGGGACCCAGGTCGCACTGCAACCACTGGTCAACCTCCCCCACCATCGCACTTGCGACCACCCCATCGCACCTACGTGATTGCAGTTGCGGGAAACCCTTCGCAGGTGCGAAAACACCAGAAGGAGCCTGGTTCAGCAATTTGCCAAGTTCCAAATTCTTTCGTTAAAAATCTGAAACAACCCCGAGGCCCCCGGGATCTCAACCAAACCTGTTGTGATTCTGTGTGTGCATTTTTAATGTTGTTTTTGGACTGTTACTTATCACTTCCTTTTCAAAACTATTTTGGTTTATGAAAATGTTTCAAATAAATCTCTTTCAAAACTCTTCTTTTCAAATTCACTTCTAGCACTTCACCTTATTCCTAGATACTTAAGTTCCACCCCCTCAGTGTGAGCATTGCTTAGGGAACCTCTTGAGTTCTGTCACGACCCAAAACCTATGGGTTGTGATGGCGTCGGACACCACTGTTAGGCAAGCCAACCCCTTAATCAGTTGAAATACCTTCCTGTTTAACAATTTCAAAATCGTTGACTTTATTGCATTTCATAATCAAATAAATAAATCTTTGTAAATTAAACACGACAAGAAATCTATTTAATTCAATAAAGCAAGACTCAAAACATCCCCAGAATCCGGTGACACAAGTACATGAGCAGTTTCTAAGAATTTATACAATTATACAACTCTTGTCCGAGAAATAAATGGGACAAAGGCAATAGATATAACATGTAAGTACACAGAAGGGAGACCCCGGCAGCTGTGGAACGCCTCTGGATGAATGCAGCCCGTATAAGTCCCCAAATCGATCATTGTACTATAAAGGTACTTGTGCAACAAAATGCACAGAAAGTGTAGTATAAGTACATATACATATATGTACCCAGTGAGTATCCCGTCTAATCTCGAAGAAGTAGTGACGAGAGGTCGACTTGATACTCACTAAGGTCCAACAGTAATAAAGTAAGCAGGATGTAAGGCCCGCTCCCATATCCGGCAACAAATAACAATCTCAAATCAAACAAGTTTGGTATCCGCCGTGGAGTATGGTCCGCTCCCATATGGTACTCACTCACATCGCTCCGCCGTGGCGTACGGCCCGATCCCATCCTGTAAATCTTCACAGTGGCGTACGGCCCGATCCCACCCTGTAGTCTCAATCTCCGTCGTGGCGTACAACCTGATCCCACCCTGTAGTCTTCGCTGTGGCGTACGGCCCGATCCCTTAATATACTCTCTCATCACTCTGTTGTGGCGCACGGCCCGATCCCATAATATAATCAATCATCACTCTGCCGTGGTGTACGGCCCGATCCCATAATATAATCAATCATCACTCTGTCGTGGCGTACGACCCGATCCCATAATATAATCAATCATCACTCTGCCATGGTGTACGGCCCGATCCCATCTCGTGATTCTCTTATCACACTTAAATCAAGCCAAGTATCACAACGTTTAAAGACAACAATACAAATCACACAAGTATACAAGTCATATCTATGCTACAACAGGAAAAAAAATGAACATGTTGTGTCCTAACTACCTAGACGAAGCACTAATAGCCACTACGTACGGACTCTCGTCACTCGGTGCGTACGTAGCCCCCAAACAAGATCACATAGCAAACAAGGTTACCTAGAGGGACAATTTCCCTCTTACGAGGTTAGAAAGGAGACTCACCTCAATCCGAAGATTCATCACTGGCTTCCAAGCCTCTACGACGACTAAAAATGGATGCGCATGCTCCCAAACTATCCAAATAATGATAATTCAATGAAAATATACTCAATAAATCATAACCAATTCAAATTACAAAGTCCCTCAGCTCGGCTCAATGAAATGACTAAAATGCCCTCAGGCCCACATGCCCAGACCTCGAAATTTCTTGAAGAAAATATCTACCCGAAGCTTTACTAATTCAATTACACATTTTACTCAATTATTCATGCTCAATTCATGGCTAAAAATCCAAATTTCCAAATTCTAGGTTTCTTCCAAATTTTCCTCAAATTTTCCCTAATTTTCATGTTCTAATCCATGTAATAATCTTGTATCTAACTTGAAATGAGTAGGAGTAACTTACCTTAACATAGATGATGAAAATCCTCTCTTGAAGCTCTCCAAAAATCGCCCATGGCTTTGAAAAATGAGAGAGAAATGCTAAAATCTCATTTTAATCAACACTGCCCAGTTCTGCCGTTCTATGCGATCGCATGAAGTCGTCTGCGATCGCACAGGACACCCAGATCACTTCTCCGCGATCGCACAAGCATACCCGCAATCGCACATGCCATTTCCATCTCCCACCAAAATTCCTTCTCCGCGATCGCACACCAACATCCGCGATCACATAGGCCAAAAACCTTGCCCCTCAATTTCCTCTCTGTGATCGCATAGCTAAGGCTGCGATCGCATAGTATTACCAGAAACACCAGAAAACAGCAACAGCAATATACTTCGAAATGGCCCGAAACCACCCCGAAACACACCCGAGCCCCTCGGGACCTCGTCCGAACGTACCAACAAGTCTGGAAACATATCATGGACTTAGTTGAGGCCTCAAATCACATCAAACAACTCCGAAAACACGAATCACGCAAGAATTCAACTTTATGAACTTTGAAATTTCCAACTTCCACATTTGATGCCGAAACTTATCAAATCACGTCCGATTGACCTCAAATTTTGCAGCAAGTCATATTCGACATAACGGACCTGCTCCAACTTCCGGAATCGCATTCCGACCCCGATATCAAAATTTTTATTTCCGGTCGAGTTCTTCAAAAAACTTCAGTTTTCTATCTTTAGCCAAACGACCTTAAATTGACTTCCGGATATCCGAATTCACTTCTGATCGCGCTCCCAACTCCAGAATCACCAAACGGAGCTACTGCCTGACTCGGAATCCCAAACGGACCTCAATATCATTGAAATCTACTTCAAGTCAAACTTACGAAATTTCCTAAATACTGACTTTCCACAATATGCGTTGAATTGTTCCCGGGTTATCCAAAACTCATTCCGCACATACGCCCAAGTTCGAAATCATCATACGAACCTGCTGGAACCTTCGGATCCTGATTCCGATGTGTTTACTCAAAATCCCCTCCTTACTCGATTTTTTCAACTTAAGACTTCTAAAATGAGAATCTTCCTTTAAATTCAACTCAGATCTTCCTGAATTTCAATTCCGACCATATGCACAAGTCAATATAACTGAAATGAAGTTGTTCGTGACTTCGAACTGTTGAACGACGCACTGGATTTCAAAATGACCGGTCGGGTCGTTACATTCTCCCCCACTTAAAACGGACGTTCGTCCTCGAACGTGCCAGGAACTGCCCCAGAATTACCTGGATTCACTGTTTAACACCTCGTGCACCTGCTCGTGCTACCACAACCCAGTTGAGAACATAAGCTTGATCAAATCTGAATATATCCTCCTCTTATTCATACAATACGTTCCAAACTCGGTTCCAACACCCGAAATTCTCTGCCATGCCTGATTCTAATATTTGAAGACCGTATCAACTACCACACGAGGCACCAGAACACAACTGCGTGCCTTTGCTTAATCCGCACCACACACTGCATGGTCCATCCTCTGACCACAATAATGCTCCTTGAACCTTAATAGCCAGAATTCTGCGAATTTGATGCTCTCAAAGCACCTTATAAGATACACACATACATCCTGCTATAATGCTTACAATACCACTACAACGGAGGAAATGTGTAGAAATCCCTAACCAACTGCAGAGTTAACTAAACATTAAATTCCTTCCTCCTGACTAAGATCATCATCTCACTACAACTAATGATGGTTATTGTTCTGTAATATACTTGCATAGTCTTATCACACCGATCCCAGATTTATAATTTCCGTCTCACCTAGTATGAACTGCTCAGACAACCAATCACCCCAAACACAGCCATTAGCCTCACACGATGCCACAATGTGCCAATAGGCCACAATTCGAACACGACACATAAGGAAATAACTCCGTNAACATACCCGTGGCGACGTGCCACCCGATCCCATCATAGAATTTACATAAAGAAATATATACACAGAGCTGAATTGCTCACTAATACAATTTACTGACATCGGTAACAAGCACGCTGAGTGCATAATACCATTCTGGGGAGACTGATATGGTCATATGCCACAAACTCAAGCACCACTGAGGTGCGATATATAATCTGAATCTCAAGAGCCATTATGCTCACTTAACCTCATCGCCACACAGAATCTCAACACATAAGAATTACCAAGCCGTTTCACAACTCACATGGCACAATCGCAATATCACATGAATTCGACGAAGACGGGACAACACCTGATATCCCAATACCCCTCCTTGAGGAGTTCCATACTGAAATTAACATCTTTGACTCGCATGAAGCCCAAAATCTTGTTTATGTCCATTCACTCAATTCAAGCTGATTCTGCTCGCATTGAACTTGGTTGATAGCCTTACCTGGGTCCAAACAACCCGCTTCCTTTTTCTTATACACACGAGGAAAACCATCATAGCCGAGATAAACACCCCACAATCCACAACAACCTGAACCGAAAGCCTTCCAGGCATAAATTCTCAATTAAGCAATATTACACTCCTTATACTTAGTCTAAATCTGCAATCAATCAGGTGACTACAAGTCACGCTTACACAATCTTCCCGTGGTCACACTCCCACGACTTTCCACGCAAGGCAACAAGTATGCACGTCCATACCACTGACCATCCTAAGGCTGTAAAATAATTCAAGGACCCGTAACCAGGATACAAAGCCTCGTTCACCAACCACCAAACTCAGATGACATTGAAGACAATTTCAGTTTATTCTAGACATTCAACTCCCTTGTTCTTGCTCCTCTGAGCTCGTGACACACTTGTCAACACCGAACTGCAAATCTCAAATACTTATTTCCCGTTACATACTGTTCACTGCACCCAACGTGCCGATAAGGAATGGCATAGGAATTACATCATAACTCCCGAACCACTAACAGGGTGAACATTTCATCACATATAGAAACTTTTATTTTCTTCAACTCATGAGAACCATAACAACACACAAGTGAGCTCTCACAATCACAATACATGCAAATCATTAAGTAGTGGTCTGAACCACCACAAACCTTCCAGGATCCGCCTACACCTGAAAAGCCATAGCACTTGAATGCTTCCAAATGAAATCTATTACGACGGCCGACGAGCCCCACATATATATGCACAAACCATTCACGTACTCAATCATACCGAAGGAACTAATCACTGTCGTACAACGTCGTTCCATCATGGCTAACCAATCAATCTTCTTTTAATCATCTTTAATTGCCTTAGGATAATAGTAACTTCTTTCAACTCATAGCAACTCAACCCTCACTCATCCTGAGTGACCTTGAACCACGAGACCATGCTACCTAAATTCTGCAACTCGTCTCACAACCTCCTGATAACCTTTCTACAACCTGGAGTCTATCCTCTCACTCCTCCGATACTATCCAGTGTGCTGAAATAACATAGAACCCTCCAACCATCTTCCTTCCTCTTAGAGACTATACTGCAGAAGCTCGCTTCTTAATTATACTGTTGCTTGAAACCCTTAAACACCGCATACTCTAACTTTCGAATTCATTAGGACCACTACGGAGAGTCGCCCACTCTGACTGGCCCCGAATACAATCAACCCCAAGGCTCTCCTAGCACATGAACACCCTTTCAATGGAGCACGTGACTGAGTCGCTACCCTTACAACTTGCCTATGCCTTAAGCACAAATTCTTAGTCTTCCAAAGCCTAACCCTGGTCCATTAGGACCAACTTCGCACACATTTATCGAATGCCATGCTCAATTATCGCTATACTCATTTTCCCTAGTTGTAACATTTTGCCGATACGCCAACAAATCCGCAATCCCATGAGAGCACAATCCTACGACCCAACTGCAGGTGGTGGGACTCCCCCACTTAGCCCGAAGCTACTTCTTGCACCGCTCTAGTCCCTGCTGAGATCCTTTTCTCCTTTGATCACATGGCATTGTCCCACCAATCCACCCAATTCTTCCGAATTCTCCTGTTAGCCTCCCTTAAATATTTGAATTTTCTAACACCATTCACACATTCTACCTCCTACCGACTAGCCACTAGGACTCCGCACAGAACTTACCATCCCTACAACCGCTAACCTACTCACAGACGACCACCCACCCGAGGAAACTAGCCAACTGACACCTACCATTATGTTATGATTATCACTTTCTACAATATCAAGACCCCCATCCTAAGCCTGCATCCATTTACCAACTTTACCAATCCGTCCGCTCTTCTTGGAAATCTACTAACTGCACTACTACATCTTCTGATTCACCACTATGCTGCCGTTCTCCCACTTGGTCCAACTTATTCCCTCAATTGTTACCTGACTTCCTCTCCTTACACCTGATCTTTTAGAATTGGCACCACCGCCCATCACTTCTCACATATCTTCCTCCGTCGAATAGTGCCCACTTGCTGCCTCAACTCAATACCATTCTTCGTAGCTCTTAAACCGGTAGATCCCCGACAACTTTAAGTCTTTATGAAGATCATCTTCCTCGAGTCGCCTTCATTAAAAGTGCTTATTCAATACGGAACCACAACACCCCACGACCTCCGACGGCCGCTTCTTCAACACTAATTCACAACAATCCAATCCAACGCAACAGAATAGCTGTAACGTCGGTGAACTTAACACATTCCATTTGATCAAAGGCGACGATAGCTTATTACAGGTGAGTACTCCACCTCACTTGTAAACACCAATCCTTACCACTTTATCAGCCCAACACCAGATCATTTTTAATCCAAATGCCTCTCCCCCGACGGAACAAAATACTGAAATCTCGAAACCCTACTCTGAGAAGACCTCCCTTCAAACTATTCATCACCCTAATACATGGGCAAACATTCTATCCTCATATAAACATCACGCCATAACCATTCGTAAGTTTCATAACCACCTGAGCATGGACCTCAAAGTTCTCAGAATTACAGCTACCGAGCTGAGACGACATAAAATCCATCCGAAAAAAATGATGATAGCCTTAATCAACTATGCTGGGAGAAACATCCCGTACCACATCCATAGTATCATTAAAAGTTCTCAACCCTTGTTTCATAACAAGAGCTTCGCGACGCGTAAGATTGAGTAGGAAGAAGCATAGGCATAAGCCTTAAAGGTATCAAGTCGCACGATGAGGAATCAAGAAGGGAAGCACTCCTAACAGCCCTGTAGCCTCCCAAAGATAAGTACAGACGTCTCCGTACCGATCCGCAGGACTCTACTAGACTTGGTCATGACTCGTGAAACCTACGGGAACCTAGAGCTCGGATACCACATTGTCACGACCCAAAACCAATGGGTTGTGATGGCGCCGGACACCACTGTCAGGCAAGCCAACCCCTTAATCAGTTGAAATACCTTCCTGTTTAACAATTTCGAAATCATTGCCTTTATTGCATTTCATAATCAAATAAATAAATCTTTGTAAATTAAACACGACAAGAAATCTATTTAATTCAATAAATCAAGACTCAACACATCCCCAGAACCCGGTGACACAAGTACATGAGCAGTTTCTAAGAATTTATACAATTATACAACTCTTGTCCGAGAAATAAATGGGACAAAGGCAATAGATATAACATGTAAGTACCTAGAAGGGAGACTCCGGTAGCTGTGGAACGCCTCTGGATGAATGGAGCCCGTATAAGTCCCCAAATCGATCATTGTACTATAAAGGTACCTGTGCAACAAAATGCACAGAAAGTGTAGTATGAGTACATATACATATATGTACCCAGTGAGTATCCTGTATAATCTCGAAGAAGAAGTGACGGGAGGTCGACTCGATACTCACTAAGGTCCAACAGTAATAAAGTAAGCAGGATGTAAGGAAAACTGTAGGAAAGTAAAACAAATAATCAAGTACATCAATATCCGACAACAAATAACAATCTCAAATCAAACAAGTTTGGTATCCACCGTGGCATACGGCCTGCTCCCATATGGTACTCACTCACATCGCTCCGCCGTGACGTACGACCCGATCCCATCCTGTAAATCTTCTCAGTGGCGTACGGCCCGATCCCACCCTGTAGTCTCAATCTCCGCCGTGGCGTACGGACCAATCCCACCCTGTAGTCTTCGTCGTGGCGTACGACCCGATCCTGTAACGACCCGACCGGTCGTTTGGAGATCCAGCGCGTCGTTCATTAGTTAGGAGTTATGAACAACTTCATTTCGGGTATTGTGACTTGTAAGTATGGTCAGAGTTGAAAGTCAGGAGGTTCAGAGTTAAAATGAAAGGAAAATTCTCATTTTAGAAGCCTTAAGTTGAAGAAATTGAGTAAGACTGGAATTTTAAGTAAACGACCTCGGAATCAGGATCCGAAGGTTCCACCAGATTCGTATGGTGATTTCGGACTTGGGAGTATGTCCGTATCAAGATTTGGATAACTCGAGAGCGTTTCGGTGTATATTGTGGAAGTCAGCATTTTTGAAAAATTTCCTAAGTTTTGCTTGAAGCGCATTTCAATGATATTGATGTCCGTTTGGGATTCCGAGTCTGGGAATAGCTCTGTATTGTGATTCTAGAGTTGAGAGCGTGATCGGAAGTGAATTCGGATGTCCGGAGGTCATTGTGAAGTCATTTGGCAAAAGATAGAAATTTGAAGGTTTTAGAGAAGTTTGACCGAGAGTTTAACTTTTTGATATCAGGGTCGGATTCCAGTTCCGAAAGTTGGAGCATGTCTGTATTGTCGAATATGACTTGTGTGCAAAATTTGGGGTCAATCGGACGTGATTTGATAGGTTTCGGCGTCGGATGTAGAAGTTTGAAATTCTAAGTTCTTAAAGATTTGGATTGGAGAGCGATTTATGATTTTGACGTTGTTTGATGTGATTTGAGGCCTCGAGCGAGTTCGTATCATGTTTTGTAACATGTTGGTATAATTGGTTAAGGTCCCGAGGGCCTCGGGTGGATTTCAGAAGGTTAACAGAATGAATTTCGGACGAAAAAGAAGGAAAAAAAATTGCAGAAATTTTCTGGTGCATTTTTGGACAGCAAATTGTGCATCGAGGAGCTAACTTGGGAAGAGTATATATAAGAATCTATAAGGAGTCTGAATATTTGCAAAACATGAAAGTTGTATATATTTAAGTCTAGTTTTCATAACATTAAACCATTTGTCAAATGGAGTTTTGTTTAAAAAGTTATGACCGATTGAAGAAGACTGGTGGAGCAGTTTCCGCAAGAATTTTCTGATACCTAGAGCTGACTGTAGAAGCTCATATCTCGGGATATATAAAGAGTTATATGGTGTACAGCCTATCAAATTAAAGATCTTCCAGTCTAGTTTTTAAATCTTCAAACCGTTTGTTATTTGGATATTTATACAAGAAGTTATGGGTGTTTTAACAGAAGGTGTCCAACAAGGGAAAATTTTAATAGGATGTACAACCTGTACAACACAAGTGCAAGGTACAACCCGGTGAAGCATGGGCAGATTCTTTAAACACGAATTTGGCCCATTTTCTTCATTTCTTTCATTTGGCTTGGATGATTTTGGAGAGCATTTCAAGAGGAATTTCATCAAGCATCAAAGGTAAGTTATTTCTACTTATTTTCAAGTTAAATTCAAGATTTATTACATAGATTTGATATGAAAATTGGGGAAAATGTGGGAATTTGCTAAGAAACCTAGAATTTAGAAAATGTGATCTTTTGCCACGATTTGAGCATGAATTTTTGAAGTAAATTGTATAATTTAATTAGTAAGGCTTCGGGTAATTTAATCCTTCAAGAATTTTCGAAATCCAAACGAGTGGGCCCGGGGTCGAAATTCCAAGTTTCTTCAAGAACACCTAATTTTGGAATTTCCTTGTTAATTATCCTTCTTTGAACTTAAAATGATTCGATTATTCTATATTTGGCTAGTTGCGAGCCGTCGAGAGTAGATTTCGGAGATTCGGGCGCATCCTTGATCTGATCCTTGATCCGAGGGGTGATTTCGTCGAGGTGAGTCTCCTTTCCAAACTTGTAAGGGGGAAATGTCCCCATAGGTTCCTTGTTTGCTATGTGTACATGTTGTGGGGACCACGTACGTACCACGTGACGAGAGTCCGTACGTGGCGACTATATTGCTATGTCGTGTAGCCGTAGGACCCATGAGCATGCCATTTCGTGCTTATTTGAACCATTGTATGTATTATAAATTGTGTTTATTGTTGAACGACATGGGAGAGGTAAAAATATGATGATGTAAATCCTAATTGGAGATTTTGGCACAATCCTGTTGAGTTCACGGTCGAGTCGGTACCCGTAGGTACCTACATGAAAATACTATTATTATCGAGTCAGCACACGAGTCAGAGGCATGATGCGCGATCGTGGGAAGCTTATTATTATTATCGAGTCAGCACACGAGTCGCAGGTATGATTCGCGATCGTGGGGAGCTTATTATTATTATCGAGTCAGCACACGAGTCGCACGTATGATTCGCGATCGTGGGGAGCTTATTATTATCGAGTCAGCACACGAGTCACAGGTATGATTTGCGATCGTGGGGAGTTTATTACTATTATCGAGTCAGCACACGAGTCGCATGTATGATTTGCGATCGTGGGGAGCTTATTACTATCGAGTCAGCACACGAGTCGCAGGTATGATTCGCGATCGTGGGGAGCTTATGACCCACTTTATGACTCCGGCCGGTTGTCTTGTCTGTGTCGGTATATGTACACTTGAGTCTGGTTCACATA
>ML290260.1:2720-53350 GCA_005239495.1 Nicotiana undulata | reverse complement strand
CATACTTTAAAAATATGCAAAGGTGAAGCCATAACATTTACTTTAGAGGCCAACTAGAAAATATATGTAATTCTTGCATGTGTTAATGTATAAAAGAATAATAAATTATCGTGGCTATGGGCTCGGTTCCCGTGGCATAGTCATGATATGAAAATCTCATTCGGGTGTGCATTTCATGTGGCCTGACTGTAACTTTAAACAACAATAAAAATTAACATGTTGTGAATTGCGGGTGCGTTTCACATAGCGCAATTTGCAATGTGTCAAAGTTCGGGTGTGCATTTCATGTGACCTGGCCATAACTTTGTTTAATATTAAAAAATAAATTTGTCGTAAATTGCGGGTGCATTTCATGTGGCGCGGTTTGCAAACATATACCAAAACGACAAGTGTACGACATCGTGACTTGTTCGAAAATAATTCCATAAATAATTAAAAGCGGTTAAAAGGTTTAAAATGCACAATAGGTTTAAAACACGTAATTAATTAGATAATTAGGCCAAATATTAATAGTTAAGCGACCGTGCTAGAACCACAAAATTCGGGAGTGCCTAACACCTTCTCCTAGATTAACAGAATTCCTTACCCGGATTTCTGGTTTGCATACTTTAAAACAGAGTTAAAATTCCTCGGTTTGGGATTTTCAAAACAAAACGGTGTCCCGGAGCATCGTCAAAAAACCGGGTGGCGACTCTGAAATGATAATAAATCCCGAAACCGAATAATGTCACTTAAAGTGGAAAAACTCTCTTATTACCCTTTATTAATCCGGAGTAGTGAAAAAGGAGGTGTGACAGGTGCTTCAGCATCAGTGTCTGTAACTCAGACCAAATTGTAGATACACCCCTTGTTAATCATCGTCGTGGACTTAAGGTAAGAAATAAACCTACCCTTCGGCACCACATCATCCCCCTTCGATTCAATCACTGACTCATTTGGAAATACAAACCTAACAGTTCTGGTTCGACAATCAAGCTTAGCGAAACATGAGTAAAGTCAGTCCATTCCCATTATTATATCAAAATCAACCATCCCCAATTCAGTGAGATCGTCCATGGTGTCCCGACCATGCACCGTGACAGCATAATCCCTATAAACCCGCTCAGCCGCAGTAGACTCACCAACCGGAGTAGATACATAAAACGACTCATGAAGATGTTCCATTTCTGTCCCAAATTCCATAGCAACATAAGGAGTGACGGACAAATTAGAACCGGGATCAATAAGAGCATACACACATGTGATTGGACAGTCAATATACCTGTGACAACTTTTGGAGAAGCCTCTGAATCCCAACGCCTCCGCATAGCATAAACGTTGTTGGGTCCTCCCAAACTTTGTACACCACCCCTAGCTACACCACACCATGCGGGTGCTGGGGTGCCTCGAGCTAGAGGAGGTATTGTGGATGTAGTAGTTGCATAACTAGTTGGTCGCGCCGGACCTCTGCCCATGATCCGGCGGGATGAGCCACAATCCCTCATAATGTGACCCATCACACCGCACTCGTAACATATAGGTAGGTCCATGAAGCACACTCTAAAGTTAATCCTCCCACACTTAGGGCATGGGGGCCTCCGCTTCTGCTCGAATCTTCCCCTAGGCTGACCCTGCTGGTGGGGTCCCATGTTGCCCTTACTGGTCCTGAAACGACTACACTACTGTTGTCTAAGCCCTGATGGTTGTGCACTCATCGATGACTGAGTGTGGGTGATTTTATGAAATCAGACTTAATTTTAGGCTTACTATCCATAAAAAGACTAATTTTAATTACCTTGATTTGTGTGCGTAGTCCGGGCGTGAAATCGGAAAGCTTTTATGAGAAAATATGAAAAAATAGTAATTTCTAGAGTTAAAATTTTGTTTTAGTTGACTTTAGTCAACATTTTTGGTAAACGGACACCGATCTATGTTCCAACGATCTTCAGAGGTTCGCAGTAAAATATGGGACTTGGGCGTATGCCCGGAATTGAATTTCGAGGTCCCTAGCCTTAGAAAACAGTTTTTGAAGAAATTTGTTCTGTTGGTTAATTCAAGATATAAAGAAATGAAATAATATGTGAAATTTATTATATGGCGCCCGCATTTTTGTTCTGGAGCCCGGAACAAGTTCGTTATGTTATTTAAGTCCTATATGTGAAATTTCATGAGAAGCCGAGTTGATTTGATGTAATTCGGACATCCGGTTGAAAAGTTAGAAAAATCTGAGTGTTCTTGAGAAAATCATGAGTTTTGAGGTTAAATTTGTAGTTTTTAATGTTATTTTGATGATTTGATTGCACTAGCAAGTGCGTATGATATTTTTAGACTTGTTTGCATGTTTGGTTTAGAGCCCCGAAGGCTTGAGTGAGTTTCGGATAGGTTTAGGTTATGTTGAGCTTGTTATTGATGCTTCGTCGTCGGTTCTTCAAGCATAAATGATACCAAATTAAGAAATGAGCTCCAAATTCAGTTTTTATTGAACCATTAGATCTGTATAATAATTACGAAGTCACAGGAAAAAGAATCATCGAATTTGTCATCGTATGGAAGTTATGCTCATTTCATGTCGGGAGAACAGTGTTGGTTTCTGGTGTGCCCAGTTCGCAAATGCAAAATTTTTGTCGCAAATGCGACTTATTCCCAGCCCTTCCTTGTTCGCAATTGCATAGGGTTTCTTCTCTTTTGCAAGGTTCGCAAATGCGAACCCTGGGTCGCAAATGCGACATATGCAGCCTGTTAAGTGAGATTTTTGACGGGATTTCCACCCATTTTTCAATTTTCTCAAACTCTAAACCTCCATAGGCAATTTTCCAAAGACCCAAGCTTCTCCAAATCATTGGTAAGTGATTTCTAACCAATTCCTTTCAATCCTTAACAACTTTTAACAAGATTTCAACCAAAAATCTTTAGTTTTCATGGTAAAAATTGGGATTTTTGGGTAGAACTTAGGAATTTCGAAATTTGGGAATTTAGACCTCGAATTGAGGTCGGATTCTAAAACCAATTGTATATCCGGGCTCGGGGGAGAATGGTTAAACGGGTTTTGGTCCAAACCTCGAGTTTAGACCAAGCGGGTCCGGGGTCGATTTTTAAATTTGGATAAGAAAACATAGGAGAACCATTGTTTTTCAATAAAGTTGATTCCTTTAGGCTATGATTGATAACATTGAACCAATTGAGTTTAGATTCGAGCAAGTTAGAAGAAAATTCTAAATAAAAGGCAGTGCTAGAGCAGTGAATTGCTTGTGAGATCGAGATAAGTGCTTGGTTTAACCTTGACTTGAGGGATTAGGAATCCCCAACCTGGTTGTTATGTAAAATTGCTTGTGTGTAGTGTATAGGTTAGGTGACGAGTACCTATGCACTACCAAATTGTTGTTTAATGTGATCCATTTCCCCGTTTCTCATTTACTTGCTTCCTGGATTAATTGTTTGTGATCATTGAGGTTTACATGGCTATTTGGTTTCATTAGAATATTGCCAAGTATTGTTGCAAGTGTGTTAAAAGTGTTGGTTGTTAATTTGATTTTGTTATTTTACATAAAGATTGAGCTGGATGACAACGTTATGTCATTTACATATATTCGGGTTGGTTTCATTATGAAATGATATTGGATACAGCTTATGAGCTATATTGTTTTATGTTTACAATTATTGAGATAAAAGTGTTGTGAAAGGCTTGGCCTGAATTGTGAAAGTTTTCATAAATAAATAAAATGGTGATATGTCTGGTGGGAGCGGGTTGCACGCCGCAACAAGGTGTAATAAGGTGGGACAGGTGGGATCGGGTTGCACGCCGAAACAGGTGTAATAAAGGTGGAATATAGTGCGGTGTAATAAGGTGGGACAGGTGGGAGCGGGTTGCACGCCGCAACAAGGAGAAATAAGGGAGGACACCTATGTTTTTACTGAATTTTCCAAGAAAAAGAAAAGATTTGAAAATTTTGGTTTTACTTTACTATTTAACATATTTTACACTTACTTTTATTTTAAAAGTCAAAACTTTGGATATTTTAGAAATTTATGCGATATTTTGGTTATAGCTGAGGCCTGGAAAAGAGGCAACTAAATTACTTTACTTATTATTACAGGTTTATTGTTCTTGTTTTATTTAGAATTGTATTTTCTTATTTTGTTATATATATACTATCACAGATTAAGTTACATTGCCCCGCCTTAGCCTCGTCACTACTTCATCGAGGTTAGGCTCGGCACTTACTTAGTACATGGGGTCGGTTGTACTGATACTACACTATGTACTCTTTTGTGCAGATCCAAGTATCGGTCAGCGTTAGGAGATCTTAGTAGCCGACATTCATCCTTTCGAGACGAGGTAGATCTGCTGGCGTCCGTAGATTCCTGGTGTCTTCTCTCAGTTTTATAGATACTTTTTTATTACATTCGAAACAGTTATATTATTTCTTTCAGCCCATTATTTGTAGTACTCCTAGTGGTTCATGAATTGTGACACCAGACCATGGGGTGGTCTTATGGTTATTTATTTAGTTAGAGGCTCGGCTTAATTATTTATTTATTATTTTATTCGAGAACTTATGCGTGGAATTTATAAATTTAGTTTATTCTTGAATTGTTCTATTGCAAGTAAATAGAATTTAATGGAAATTAATTAAATAAGTTCTAACATTGGCTTGCCTAGCAAGTGTGGTGTTAGGCGCCATCACGATCCCTAAGGTCGGGAATTTGGGTCATGATACTAAGATGACCCTGATGACCTTCCCCTAAATGTCTAACTACCACCACCACCACCGGAAGAACCACCAAAGTTGCCCGCGGACCGGATCTTGCTGCTACCCATACGCTTCATTCTATTTTTCAGTTTACGGTTCTCTGTAGCTTGAGAAAACTCCACCATCTTCCCATAGTTCATATAATAATTCAAGGCAATTGTAGTGGCCTCACTAATAATCAAGGGGCTAAGGCCCTGCACAAACCGGCGCACTCTAGCCTCCATAGTGGGCAACATGTGAATAGCATACTTGGACATACGCGTGAACTCCATATAGTACTCCCACACACCCATGATACTTTGATTCAGGATCTCAAACTCAGCAGCACGGGCCTCCTTAGTCTTGGAAGGCAAGAAATGATCCATAAAGGCATCGGTGAACTCACTACACCTCGCCGAAGGGCTCCCTTCCTCACGGGACTCCTCCCACATCTCAAACCAAGAATAGGCCATCCCTTTCATGTGGTAAGAGGCCAACTCCACTCCCTCCATCTCTGTAGCATGCGTAACTCAGAGAGTCTTGTGCATCTACTCAATGAAGTCCTATGGGTCCTCCTTTGGATTAGTACCTGTGAACACTGAAGGATCTAACTGAAGAAATTCTGGAACTAGCAGATTCCCCTGGCTGACTGGAAGAAGTAGGTGCAACATTCGATCTCTGGCCCTGAGAAGCCACTATCTGAGCCAACATCTGTATGGCTCCCCTAAGGTCCCCATCAGAAACACCGGGACCGAAAGCTAGGGCTGAAGGTGGATATGGAATATTAGTTGGAGGAATCGTTGTGCCCTCGGTTGGTGTAGGAATTGGTGCAGTCTGAGCATGAATAGCAGAATCAGGCGGTGTAGTAATTGGAGGAATATCCTCACCCCTATGGTTCCCACCCACATCAGCAAATATAGAATCAATTGTCACTCCAGGGGTGACATTGGCTCATTGGCTAGTTCTTGCCTTTTCCTAGGCGCCATGTACTGAAAGTTAGAGCAATGCACGAGTTAAAGGAGGAACTATCTTACAATCAACATTATCGCACAATCGAGAAAATCAAAGAAGTATATTATTCCTAAATGTCCAAGTAGCCTCCTAATCATAAATGTGGTCGACAACACATTGATAAGAAGGACTCTACTAGACACGGCTCTTAGACATCCTAGGACACATTAAAACCTTAGGCTCTGATACCAATTTTGTCACTCCCCGACCTCGAGGAGCGCGACCGGCTCTCAATCGAGATATTCCAGCCGAGGAAGCCTGCACAATACCTTCTACCTGAACTCACTCATGAATATAGAGAAGATCTATTAGACAGTGAGGACGATCATGTGAAGAACACCAAATCATTATCATTAGTTACATAATTTATAAGTTTCAAAATACATACACTTTCATGGTTTAAAGTGGAACATTTAATACACATACGACATTACTAGCTTGACTTTCCCAATACCAATACACAACCTACACCATGTCTACGGAGCCTCAAACAAATACAAAAGTGTACAATGATAGTGCTGGCAACAAGGCTCCAGCTATACCTCAAAATATAATACACAATAAATAAAAGATGCACGACCCCGAAATGAATTGGGGGCTCACCAAGTCAATGGGGAGGAAACACTACTGCTATCACTGGTCAATGCCTTCCGCTGTGGAACCACCCGCATCCGTTAAAGATCTAGCACCCCCCGCAAAGGGAAGTTAGTACAAGTCAAATAGTACTAGTATAAAAACCAAACACCTATGCAAGTATGTGGAAATACAACACGAATATAACGAATCATGGTAACAATAAAAGTCTTAGATAGTCGTCAAAACCATAGAAAATTTATTAAGAGTTTTCAATAACATTTATAAATATTTAAGCCGAGGATCTTCTGTAACCACCTTTATGCAAAACGGTCATGCCGCCTCACCCCAATATATGTGGGTGGAGGTGCAATCACAATACCACAACTCTACACAAAGTGGCACAGTTGCCTAGCCCCAATGTATGCAGGCAGAGGTGTATTCACAATACCACAACTCTACACAAAGCGGTACCGCCGCCTCACCCCAATGAATGCGGGTAGAGGTGTATTCACAATACCAAAACTCTACACAAAGAGGCTCCACCGCCCCACCCAAATGTATGCGGGTGGAGGTGTATTCATAATATCACAACTTTACACAAAGCTGGACGCCACCTCACCCCAATGTATGCACGTTGAGGTGTATTCACAATGCCACACTTCGAATTCACAAAACGTTAATAGTTTGTACAAAAGAGTTTGCTTCCAATCAAACCTTTGTCCTTAGCAAGTGTAAGTTCATAAGGTTTCATCGTAGGGGAAATAAGTGTTTAATCACATTGATTTCATACAAGATTTTCTTCTTAAAAGGGGTATAACATAATTAAGACAAAAATAGAGAATCATTAACACATGAGGGTTCTAACACGTTATGATAATCGGGAATCAATTTCACTAGTTTGAGTATCCCACATCAATAGTGTTCCATGTTCGATCTTCACACGATAAAGTTTTGTAAGAATACGGGAATTCCAATATCAGAAAAGAGTTTAGCCTTCATACCTTGAAAGAGATTTCCATAGTGCCACAATAATGTCTCAACACTCATAACATTGTCAATCTATAGAGGAGGACAGAATTACAAGAAAGATTAGAGGAAATCGCATGGCAAGGGCTATTACGACTATGACCTGACTTTTCCCTCAACTAATTCAACAACAAAACCACCGTAGATTGTTCAACAACTTACCCACAGTCTCTATTAGCTCATGCATGTATAGAATCTACCCTCATCACCCATAATCAACCCAACCCCGAAATTGAAGAATTGGGGGAAGAATTTCTTACCTTTTTGAAGCTCTAGCAAGTTCCTTCTGATGAAATTCTGAAGTTTGATCAAAGTAGAGTAGTGGAATCCTTAGCCCTCTTTTTTCCTCTCTCTAAAATGTCAAGTAATCCCCCAAAAATGAAACCCTAGGCTAAATAAACGAAATGGGGGTCGGGGTATAAGATTGAAAAAAATGGAGCTCCGATGTAGATTTACGGTCGCATATGCAACCGCATAACACTTCTACGGTCCGCATAATGAACCGCATAATGGCCCTCCAAAACTGGGTGTTTCTACTTAACTTGGAGAACTTCCTTCCAAATTTTCTCATTCTAGTTTTGCGATGGGATTCGCGGCCCGCAAAATGATTTTACGGCCGCATAATGGGCCACATACTGGTCCTCAAAATTGACAAATCTTTCTGCTTCATTCCGTAGTTGATCTGCGACCCACAAATTGGTTCTGTAGTCGCATAGTGGACCATAGAACTGCCATGTTCTGCAAACTTTTTCCTTCAACTCCTCGACGCATTGAGCAACCTCAAACATGTTTTCTTACCTTGGAACCACAAAATCTCGGTTCTAGGTGAAATTTCATGGGGCTTACATCTCCGATCCGTCAACCCTTGGAGGTGTCCACCGAGTTGCTGAAATAATGAATGAGGAAAGGTTAACAATGACATGAAATAGTCTATATTTTTGGAGAAATAGATAAGTTGTAAACTAACATGGACAAATGTTGATACTCAATATTTCCCCACAATATTTTTAAATGCACATATACCTTCAAAACTATGCATTAACATCAACTGATATTTTTCCATAGTTTTTACATTTTTAAATTAATTTATACTAGTATTTTATTTATATAAATAATTACAAAATTTCATCACAAGTGACTTTATAACATTTCATGATTTAATTTTGCTATTTATAGTCATACTAAGTTCGATTATTTCACAAATGGCAAGATTTACACTTTTTGTTATAATTGCAATAACTTTGTAATTATAGCCCGTGCATACATCATTGCATTATTTTACCAGAAAATAGCTCATGGTATTTTTAAAATATTGAGTAATTATTTTAAAACATTTCTATGCATAATTTTTTTTTTAAATCTGTTAATCATTTTATAAAATATTTTTTATAAATTGTTTGGGTATTTAACAAATAGTCCTATTTGATTCCTATAACTTTCCGGACCTAACCCCTCAAACCAGCCCAAAACCCCTCTAATACCAACCCAAATGCTGGCCCAAACCCCTTAGGCCCAAATATATACCTGCCCGACCCAATACCCTGTTTAATCGTGACTGTTGATCTAAAAGATCAACGGTCCACTAACCCCCCTAACCTACCCAAACCCTTTTAATTTCTCTCCAACCCCGCCGTCATCATCTCCCTCGTCTCTCAACTCTCTCTCGACCTAACCCTAACCCTAAACGTCGTCACCGGCGTAAACCTCCTCTTTATGGTGCTTGTATGTCTTCTCAAACAGACCTGGTCTTTTATACGCCATGGCTCTTTAATATCTTGGATCCTTGAGAAGATCTCAAGGAACCAAACTGGTTCTGGTATGAAACTTTGTTTATCAGCCTGTCTCAGGCCATTTTTTCGACTGTGAGTAAGAACTTCTTCTTGTTTTATTATCGATCTATGGGTTCTTGACATATTCTCTCATCTCTACTACTTTTCTGAAAAACCCTAGTCCATTATTGTCGATCCTTCTCAGATCTGTATAGATCTTGGGTGATTCGAGCACTATTACGTATTTTCCTTTAAAAATCTCTTGTTTAATTAACTATTCCGGATTTTTATCACTCTTTTTGAACTTGGGTTCATCTCAAACTTTTCTTCAACGATTTTTTCTATGATCTCAGTGTTTAGTTAACTGTTTCTTCTTTATCTTGACTGACTTTTGCAAGAAAATTCAAACCTAGTTGATTCTATGTGATATACTGGACTCTTCAATCTTTGCTTCGATTTTGGGTATTTCTGTGATACCAGTCGTGTTAGTTTACTCTATCTTTTGGACTTAAATATTTTTCCTTGTTAAATCCAGTATTTTTGTGGTTTTGCCCTAATTAATCTTTATTAGGGTTTGAACCTGTTTTTTCAGCTAAGTTCTATATTTCTGTGAGGTCTTACTTTGTTTAATTTCTATTTATGGAATTTGAGTAACTCTTTCCCAGAAATCAGTATTCTTTGGAAAGTTTTGCTGATTACTTTACTCTGTTAAGATTCATGTGCATAGACCTTATTTGTTTCCTTGTTTATGACTTTAATTGGTCATCTCTGCCTTAATTAATTGCCTGTATAATTTTGGGATTCTTACTGATTCCTTATTTGGTATGATTTGGACTCCTTGCCTTAATTAAATCCATGTTGTTACCGTTAACCAATTACCCCTAATTAAGGGGTCTATTCTGGACTCCCTTATGTTAATTGATTCTGTGACCCTATGATTTCCCTTAATTGACTGATTTCTGATTCTTTTACCTTATTTTTCATACTCCCTAAGTGCTATAAATACACTCTTGTTTTACCTCTCACACACGAACAATTAGTTCAAAACACACACACACACACATACAAACTTTTCTCTCTCTCTGCTACTTGTGCTAACTGCTTGTCTAGCCGGCTGAAAGCCAAGGCTATACTGTGGAACTCTACTTGCTTTACTTTCTGCACTTTGCTTCCTTAACTGGTATGTTCTTATTTCAATTCTGAAACTCAACTCTATGTGCCTCATATCTGTTAAACCGTGTCTTCTTCTACGCTAATTTGATGGCTTATGTACTTGAGTGTCCTTCCTGTTTACTGTTTTATTCAGCATGCTTAAGTTTTGCCAGCATGTGTACTTTAGTTCTTGTTTACTTCCCTCAACTAGCATGGTCATTTTTAGTATCATAGACTCCTAATGTATTTGGTTGATCCTACTTAGCATGACTAATTCAGCATATTAGACCCCTGTCCCAACATGGTTATGACTAGACTCTATCTCTGTGTTTTACTTCCCATTACCCTTTTAGTTTCAAGCATGATGGCCTTGTTAAGACTTTGAATCAGCAGTTTGTGTTTTAATCGACCCCTTGCTTGTTCTATATACTTGTTGATCAATATGCTCCCCCCTTCTACTCATGTTTATGTGTTTCTGATCCAAACTCTCTATGTTCCCAACTCCTTGATCCATGTTTGTAAATTTATGTGTCATCACATAGAAATAAGTAATAAATGGTTCTCAATTTGGGCACTCTAAGTTCAGTGATTATGTGGTTGTTTGTTGAATTTTTTGTCCTTCTCAGAATTGCTTCCAAACTGTTTTCCCTCTTAGAATTTTCTCAAAACTGTTTCTATTCCTGAAAACCTTTTCACTCCTAAAATCTTTGGCTCTATACTATTTTTACTAAGTTCTTTCAAAACTATGTCAAGCACTCTCACTTCTACTCTTAGATTACTTATGTTCTTCCCCTCCAGTGTGTGTACTGCATAGGAATCCATGAGATTCCTCCGAACTCTGGTACACTGGGCTTGGCCCTTCCACACTGCACATAACCAGTTCTCTACTTAAGAAAGGGTCTTGGTGTGAGCATTGCCCTGGGTCCTTGAGGCCCTTGGGAACTTTGACGCACCAGAACACCCTATTAGCTATGGACTATGGCATCTTGGACTGTTTTGAAGGCCTGGTATTCCCAGGTTCACTTTGGGCCTATTTCAGGCTCCCTATAGCACAACTTATATTTATTATGTAATTCATTCATTTCTGATCTGTAATAATAACCCTTTGTAAACAGATATTGGGGAAATTAGTAAAAGGGGAGGGATTCTTATATGATTTTTCTGGGGACACCGGGTAGAAATCATGTATTTAGGACTATATTATGTTTTCTCGCATTAGAAATCATGCATTAGGTCTATGTTATGTCTTGTTGCATTAGAAATCATGCTTTAAGTTTATACTATGTTTACTTGCATTAGAAACCATACTTTAGGACCACTGGCATACTAGACAATATGTTTCAGGCTTCATTTGTCACGAAATTCTTCTTTATGCATAATTATGATCACCTAGAAATCCTGTTATTAAGTTAATGTTGTAATTCTGCCTAATAATATGTCTATTCTTTATGTGCATTAGAGATCCTATTTTAGGACTGTATTTGCATTTGCTTTTAAAAATATCTACATCGCCTAAATAGATAACTTCCATGTCTATAAAGATGTTTAAAAACAACCCCAACATATGGACACCATGTTCTAGGGTAAATATGTATGAAATCAGTTTTTTCTTGAATATTCAACATCTAGACCAGCATGCCTATAGGACTTAATAATTTCAAATTGTTTTAACTGCTTACCAGAATTCTGTTTTCAGACAGCATGTTATAGGGTATACCTGAACCACGCCTAGGCAAGCCATAGGTAATTAAAGTCTTATAAAAACTGTAAAAACATTTGTGCTTTGTTTAATTGTGAACTGCCCAGATTCAACAAGTACTAAAATCAGTAGGCAAACTTATTAGGTTTTTATCACTTCGCCTTAGCACAATGCTGCATATTCTATGCTTGTCATGCTCACCTAGATATCCTGTTCTAGGACCTTTCTGAAACTATCTGAAATCTGCTGCTTGAGACGTGCTAATTATCTGTTTATGTGTGGAGGTAAACATGAGCCTTTTAATTGCGTTCTTACTTGACAGTCTTGTTGTGTTCTTTGTGGTCGCTTAGATTTTCCCTTTGAAACACCTTAGGAGGTTCTAGAACTGCCTAAATTTATAGGTCTTAAACACCTCCGGGACCACAAGGAGAGGACGGGTAATGCACGCATAGAGTTCGTTAATCAAAACCGCTTATATAACCGCTAAGGAGAGGGTAATTGGGTAGTAAAAGGATATGATGACTTGTGCGCTAATACCACGTGTAGCCCCTCTAGTTGAAGAAGTATTACCGGGTATTGTACATATGTGATCCTATAGGCTAACAAACCTAGGATTTCACTTATCTTATTTACATATGTGTGCTTAGACTGCTTATCTGTTAAAATTCCTCTATCCTTTTTACATATGTATGCTTAGACTGCTTATATGTTAAACGACTAATTCACAAAAGTAAGTTTGGTCGGGACCCACCACTGTGGACCTCGAGGGGTGCCTAACACCTTCCCCTCAAGGTAATTTCAAGCCCTTCCAAATCTCTGGTAACACAAACCGGTTTTATGAGTTATTTGCAATAGGTGCCGTGACGCACCTTAATAAGTTAGGTGGCGACTCTTCAACTTCTTGTACCCTTTTCCCAAAAGGAAACGAGTTGTCCCAAATGAATGTCAAAACCCTGACTTCCGCCGCGAGGCGGAAGAAAGGGGGAGCGACAACAAGTCCAGGATAAGGGGAAAGACATAGGTCTAGCTGGGATTACGTCTCTGGTGGTAATGACAATAAACCGCTTCATCCACCCACGGTCGTTGTCATCATCCATGCTGGTGAGCAAAGCATGGTGGCTACTTTTTCTGAAATTTATTACTCCCCTACGAAAATATAGGGGGAGTAGAGGTTCATCTTATGAGCCAAGGTGAGTTCCTCCTTCATCTACTAGAACAGCCGCCGCAGACAGGCCACCATTTGCCACACCGAAGGGCCGTTCAAAACAAACCCGGTACCGGTGGCACAACTCCAAAATCACATGGTCAAGTCCCCCGTTCAAATAAAATGCACCCTAAGCGAAAGGGTACGTGTAAATGTACGTGAAGCCCTTCTTAGTGAAGGTCACTCGCTCCACCAGATTAGGAGCAATGATGTTTAGGTCGTGGAAATCACAGTCCTCCTTCACAGCAGGAATGCTGGAAGGGTGAATAGAAGAAAGATATTTATCAACGGCCCAAGTACGAGAGTTTGAAGTGGGGAACTTCTATTTGAAGTAATTGGTTGTGTTGAGATGCTTGGGGATGATGGTGCTCACCGTTGGAGGATCAGCATCAACATCAACCTCTTTGCCTTTTCTTCTCTTTGGTTCGCCACCGAAGAGAAGACCAGAGTTCTTGGAAGAGTTAGCATAAGAAGCCATAATGACAAGAAGGTAATAAGGATTTTTTAGAAGAAGATCAAAGGGAGATGAAATCCGAAGGAAGTTAAAAGCAAAGAAGTTGAGAGAGTTTATGGAAATGTTAGAAGCGAAAGAGGTAGAATGGGGCGTATAAGTAAAGGAATAGTAATTAACGGCTAAAAATGCATATGTTTCGGTGTACTTTCATCTCATAACTTGTATGGTTGTGAGAGGTTACATGAGTTTTTGTAGTGAATTATGCTCATTACGTGCATTCTTATGTGTAGGATCAAGTTGGACGGAAGGTGAGCAAAAGAAGTTGATTTGGGGTCAAAAGACAAAAGAAGATTTTTGCTCGTTCACTCTCGCGTGCACGCGAGAGAGTGGACGAGCTAGCTTATGAAAGCATGAAAATAAATGAACTAAGATTAAAAAAAATATCTTGTCACGACCCCAAAGCAAAACTAGTCGTGATGGCGCCTATCGTGGAACTTCGCCAGCCAAATTAAAATTCAAAACGTAAATAATGTTTCATTTATATCATTACTAAACTGGTAATCTATATAGGTTTCGTTTAATCATTTTTAAGCAGATAAACCTACACCGAACATTAAATACAACCCCAAGATCCCAGAGTCACTGGTAATGAGCATCTAAAGAAAATACACAAGTCTGGAAATATTAAACTCTATAATACTAAGCATGAGGAAGCAGGGTTGCGGACGCGTGCAGCTACCTCGCAAATCTCCGAGAAGTCTCTAGAACAGATAGATAGCTCACTCTTCCCTAGCACCTGGATCTCCCACAAGGTGCAGGGAGTAATGTGAGTACCCCAACTCAGTAGTAATGAAAATAAATCAGGTCTGAGCAGTAAGAAACACATAAAGTCAAATCATCATTTCACAATAAGCACAGTCTTTCTTTCCAACAGTGTATACGTTAAATCATCACGCTTAAAAAGCCAATTTCAGTAAAAATCCTTTGAAAAGTGAAATTTTCAAACATTTCAGAAAAATGTCCCAGAATTTTAGTGTAAAAATGATATGAATCATAAGTAGCCACTCCGGCAAAAACATGAATAATAAACAGCCCATCGGGCATAACAACACTAAAAATCAGTCCCTCAGCATGCCTCACAATCACTCATAATCAGCCCCTCGGGCAACCTCACAGCCACTCATGCCTCCCAATCACTCATCACTCGTCACTCGCACTCAGTATGTACCTGCACTCGCTGGGGGTGTACAGACTCCAGAGAGGCTCCTACAGCCCAAGCGCTATATTGTTGCGGCATGCAGCCCGACCCAATATCGCTGCGGCGTGCAGCCCGATCCATATATCTCGCTGCGGCGTGCAGCCCGATCCATATATCTCGTTGCGGCGTGTAGTCCGATCCATATATATATATAAACATTGATGCGGCGTGCAGCCCGATCTATATACACTCCTCAAAACATAGGCTCTCGGCCTCACTCAGTCAGAAAACTCTCAAAAGCCACTCGGGCTATCAGTAAAACGGGGTACTCGACCCAAAAATATCATTTTATGCATCAAGGTAGTATAAATGAGACTGAGTTCGAAATCAGTTAAGCATAATATGACTCAGTGTAAATCATAATTCAACACAGTGAGGAAATAGAAGTAAAAAGCCCCCAAGGAGTCTAAACACATGGCACGAGGCCCAAATACGGCATTCAGCCCAAAACATAGTAATAATCCTTAAAACATAAAATATCATGTGATTTGTAATCAAATACGCAACTTATTAGTCGCTACGGGACGGACCAAGTCACAATCCCCTAATAGTGTACGACACACACTCGTCATCTAGCGTGTGCGCCACTCCAAAACAGTGATACAATGTGAAGTCCGGGGTTTCATACCCTCAGGACAAGATTTACAATCATTACTTACCTGAAACCGGTCCGAACACTACTCCGCGATGCTCTTCCCTCTCGAATCGACTCCCAATTTCTCCAAATCTACCAAAACCCATATTAATAACATCAAAATATGCTAGGGAGACGAAACCCATTCGAAAATTACCACAATTAGGCACAAATCCAGAAGTTGGCCAAACCCGACCCCCAGGCCCACATCTCGAAATTTGAAAAAAATCACAAAACTAGAATCCTTATCTTTCCACGAGTTTACCCATATAAAATACATCAAAATCCAACCACAAATGACCCTCCAATTCCTCAATTAAAGACTCAAGTTTTCCAAGCGCTAACCTCCAATTTATTCACTTATTTTCCCATAGATTTCACCCTAAATCAGTACAATAATCACATATAAACGAGTTGTAGGTCCAAAAATCTTACCTCCACGAAGTTCCTTTGAATTCCCTCTTCAAATCGCTCAAGGAGCTCCAAACTCGTCTTCAAAAAATGGTGGAAATAAGAGTATTCGCGAAGGCTGGAAATATATATATACTCTGCCCAGGGGTTCCGCACCTGCAGTCAATGAGCTCGCACCTGTAGACTCGCACCTGTGGTCCCAGGTGCGCACCTGCGAAAATGACCTAGACCCCGACTTCCGCATCTGCGGTCCATAATCCGCACCTGTGGGCTCGCAGGTGCAACCAAAATTCCGCACCTGCACCCTCAAGCCCTCCTTACATTTTCCGCATATGCGCATGGTCGTCCGCACCTGCACCTTCACACCTGCGGCTCACCGTCCGCAGGTGAGGCCACACCAGAAGGCCTGCACCAGCACCCAATTTGCTACATTTTTCCAAAATTTTGGCTCCCGATGACCATCCGAAATCATCTCGAGCCCTTCGGGGCCCCAACCGATGATACCCGCAAGTCATATATGATCACCCGAACTTAGTCGAACCCTCGGAAAACCCGAAATGACATCAAAACACCAAATCAATTCATGATTCAAGCCTAGGGATTTCTAAACTTCCGAAACTCACCAACGATGCCGAAACTATCCAAACCTCGTCCGAATGACCTGAAAATTTGCACACACACCCAAAATGATATTACGCACCTATCCCAACTTCCGGAATTCTATTCCGACCCCGATAGCTAATTTTCCACTACCAACCGGAAATAGCCAAAAACTCAATTTCGCCAATTCAAGCCTAATTCTACTCCGGACCTCATAATAACATTCTGAACACACTCCTAAGTCCCAAATCACCAAATGAATCTATCCAAGCTATAAAATCCACATTTCAAGGTCATTTACCTATAAGTCAACTTCTGCTTGACTTTTCTAACTATAAAGTCAGTTTAAGAGACTAAGTGTCTCATTTCTCTCCACAACCACTCCGAGCACGAACAATCAACCTAACACAACATAAAAGAGCTGAACAACACACGATAAAGAAGAAACAAGGAAAATGGGGATAATTTCACGGAACGACCGGTCGGGTCATTACAGAAGTGCACATGACATTTGGGAGGAAAAGAAAAAGAAGTACTTCGCTCGTTCACTCTCGCGTACGCACGAGAGAGTGAATGAGCTAACCTGAAAAGTCTTGTCTAAAGTTTCTTGTATTATTTCTCCCCCATGCTAACCCTATCCCACATAAATCGTCTTTAAACTCACGTTTGAAAGGGAAATTTGACCAAAGGAGTCAAGAACACGCAAGGAGCAAGGTGAAGAATTCTTCTATGACTTTTTCACTTTCTTCTTCCTATTTTCATTATTGGTTATGAATTCAAGTATTGTAGTTTTGCATACCATTATGAATAGCTAATTTAATATCTTGGGTTTTAATGGAACCTTTTGTAGGAGGAATTCTAGAAACATTTTGATATAATTGAGTCTTTGAATTTTTGTATTTGCTCAACTACGTGCTTATTTTAGTTAATTAAAGAGCTTTCAATTAACAATTATTATGTATTGCTTGAAAAGGAGTATATATTTAGGTGGTTTTTGAACAACGTCACTCCTAACGTATATGATATATTAATACGGCGGGTTTAAAAGTGGTATTAGAGATAACGAAACTTTGACGTGATCATAGTGAGTGGTGAAAAAGTACGAGCCAGCGTAACTCAAGAGAATATGACTAGTACATTATTGTAGTTGCTTGAGAGAGAATTACGATAAGTCGAGTGCTCATGATTAGTAGAGAATAATTAGGCAAAATTATATGAGGCGTAGCTGGAAGGATTCCGACAGTTGAGAAATCATAATTTTAGACCTCCTTAATCTTATCTCCAACCCTTAGTATCTTTAGTTATTAATTTATTACTTTAATTTTTTAGTTAATTAGTTAAACATAAGAATCTTAATATTTCTAAATTAGGAATTGTTCAAGCTTGTCTTCTTAGTATAGTGAATAGATTGTACTAAGATTCACCTGAGTACCCAAACCTTGAGGTTAACAGGAACAAAGAACCCGGGGAAGCTGACCTGAAGGAGATCAAAGATATGATAAAGTGCCTCATGGAACAAAATAATAAGAAACAACTGAAAATACAAAGTTAATGTGATATTATCGAAAGGCAAGAGTCAAATATTCGCAACTTGGAGGCTCAAGTGAGTCAACTGGTTGACGTTTTTAATGCTCAGCAAGCCAATATTGTGGATAGTAGCCAAGAAAAATGTGAAGTAGATGCAGAAAATGGAGGAGGTCAAAATAGAACATCAACAATCTAGCCAACTACAATTTGAGGATGTCGATGTTGAAAACGTGAGACTATTTAACCAAGGACATTAAGGATATAAATTTTATTGACTCTAGTATCATTGATGTTGAGGATGTTGAAAGTCTTGAAGTTCATGTGTTTGAGCACATTGGTCCTCACACCATATATTTTTCTAAATTGTGTTTGGATGATGATATGGTAATAGAGTCATCCAATTCAATTGAGGAGTCAAGGTATGAGGAAAAGAGTGCCTACATTCTCACATTTTTCGTGCTAGAAAGACAGGATTACACATCCCATCTAAAGGCCAAGAAGCGTAGAATATTATATGATTTTCTTGGGCCAAATAGATTTATTCCACCTCCCCAAGAGCATAATCATAATATTGAATCAAAACTTGGGGTCCAATTCATAAGTTCGAGGTGGAGGCAAAAAGTGATTCATGTCGTGCCGCGACGTTAAATCAGGCACTTGTTGGGAGGCAACCCAACTTTACTACTTTCATTGATTTGTAGTTTTTTTTAAATTATGCACTTTTTAAATATTATTTTTTATTTTTTAGGAGCATAAGAAGCAAATCCATTGGAAGAAAGCAAGATGGCTGGAACTAAGTATGGGGTACCCGCATAAATAGTTGCTAATGCTTCGACTTTTGGCCTATCAGGGAGTTTCTTTTATCCTCTTATTATTTATTGTATGCATTAGGACAATGCACAATTTTAAGTATGAGGTGGGTAAGGCTATCTGAGGGATTTCTTCTGATGTGTTATGTATGCCAAAATATATATACACACACGCACACACACACACATAAAATTAGGCAAAAATAATCCCTCTTGGTTTTTCTTATGGCCACTGTTCTTTTCCAAGTGATGACTCTTTAATCCGGATAAGTTTTTTTTAGGTAGAATTTTTAAACAAAATTTGAATTTTTCCCGACGATGGATTTCTTAGAAAATTTTCTTGAGGGGGTAGAGTCTAAATAAAAAAATATACAAAACCATTTTCTTTTTCTTTTTAGAACTGATAATATAATGGACGAACTTGAGTATCTACGCTTTTTGACATGTTTTATGCCAGGACTTAAAGATGTAACATTTGAGCTAATTATCTTCTTCGTGTTCTATGTGGCCACATGCCTTGAGATTATATGTGACTTTATTTTGACGCTTAAATTCATTTGTTGACTCCAATTACTTTCCGTGTATTGAATTAATAGGATGATTGTGCTTAGTTGTTTAACTTGAGTGTCGGGTCCGAGTCGTCCGGAGTGAATCATGTGCCTTGTGTGATGTGAGGTCTTGATTACATTTTGTGGTAACTCGTGTTAGTCTAGAACTTGCCTTATGTGTTAGTCGAAGCGAAATAAGTAAGCTTTGTGAGTCTAAGAGATGATGTATGTGTTTCTTTGATTGTCCATTAAGCTAGTATGCCACCATAAATAAAATTATTCTTAGATAGCCTATTTGAACCTATAAACCTTTTCTTTGGCACCCACATTAAAAGTATTTCCTTTTCGTTCTTAATTAGATCTTTTTGAACCTTTACCTCTGAAAGCACTTAAGTCGCTAGAAAAGTCAGGTGAGAGTTGAGGTAGCTTTTGACTGGAATCACAGAAAGGACAAAAGGTGCACATATGTTTTGAAAGATCATTAGTTGGGCAATACAAGTTTGGAGAGTGTTGGGAAAAAAAAAGAATAAAAAATCGAAGAAAATAAAAAATATAAAATACACCTCTTATTCCTATTATCCGAGCTAGTGAATGCATAGTTGTGCTTAAAGAAGAAGGGTCAAATTTTATATAGTTTCGTGACATTGCTTGAATTGATCACGAAAAGTGTGTATTTGAAAGCTAAAGAGTAGTGTATTAAAGTGCTTAGTATGGTGAGCCACTATTTTCCCAATATAACCTACATGTCACTTTTCCTACATTACAACCCATCAAGACCTAATTGATCATAGACTTTGCAAGCTCAGATTAGTAAAGACATACACTACAGGCAAGCCTATGATACGACCTTAGGATGCACATGAATTTCTTTACGAGAGCGAGCGAATTATTTCGATTTGTAAGTCCTTAAATTATACTTAATGCAAATTTGAGTGTGTGGACTAATTTCTCCTTTGATTGTGGTGAGAGCACATGATTTACAAAGGATTGGTAAATTCCAAGTATTTTGAGTTGACACAAGAAGTAAGTCATAGTAAGGAATGTATTGGAGTCATCTTTTGAGGTTTGGATGTTAGAAGAAGTCGCACAAATATTTAAATAGTCTAGGCATGGGCAAATTTTGAAGAAAGATGTCAAAAGTTCTTATGTTCTAAGCGTTGGTATAAACCATTGTTATTAGTGTGATGCTTGAGTAATTTTACTGAAATGTGTTTCTTGACATTGTGCTTAATTTTGGAAGTTGCGTGAGGACGAGCAAGAGCGTAAGTATGGGGTGTTGATAAATGGCAAAAAAGCATATTTTTGGTGTACCTTTATCTCATTACTTGTATGGTTGCAGGAGGTTACATGAGTTTTTATAGTTAATTATGCTCATTACGTGCATTATTATGTGTAGGAGCAAGTTGGACGAAAGGTGAGCAAAACAGGTTGATCGGGACTGTTCGCAACAAATTTTCGTAGTATGAAAAATAAACTGCAACAAAAATAATATGAAGAAAAAGAGATTTTATTGATAAATATTTGTGAGTATAATTCTTTGTATCCCTTGATTCTCCTCTATGAAATTCTCCGTAATTCGAGGGCTTGAGAAGCGTCTTTCTCGAATGTAGGATGATGCGGACTTCCTTGTGATGTATGTAATCGCCAAGAACGTCGAGCAGCACTTTATTGTTACGGGTTGATCTCCGGAAAGAACTCCGTTGATCACTCCATGTTGAAGAACTAAGCACTTGATGATCGATCTCTCTGTTCGTGGATGCCTTCACCAATTGCGGAGCGTTCTTTTCCAACTCTGTATGTCCTGAGAGTTATGTAACCCCTCTATTTATAGTTGTAAAGGATGGACAATCTAACTCTCTTGCTTGATTCTGATTGGCCCATGTCATTTTAGCCACTTGGCGACATATGGTTGGTAATTGCTTTTTTTACTTGGATTGCCATATTATTTAGCACGTGGCGTCATCTTATTGGCCTGGAGTTTGACTGGATATGCCATGGCACATGGCATGAGTTTGGGCCTTAAGATGAAATAGATTTTGGGCTTGAAAATAATAAAATGGACTAATTTAACTTGTAAAGCCCAAATTAATTATTTAACACAATTGAATTTAATCCAAATTTTATATGGATTAGACCCAATTAATTTTATATGTCTACAGATGGCCCCTACTTCAAGATTTGTCGAAGTGTAGACTTGCTGAAACGAATGACGAGACTTGAAGTACCAATGAACGTTGATATTTTTGTTTTAGCACTTGTGGTGACTTCTATCGGTCAAATCCGAACTTCTATCTAGTTGCACATTTATGTGAAGTGCTAAATACAAGCTCCAAGCAAAATCTAATCTTCTAGTATTTCAGTTGTCGAACACGTGCGCAATGTAATTTGGTTTGGAAGTAGCAATAACAAACTATAGTTATGACAAATTCTTGCAAATTGTGAGACAACCTTCCATGTTTGTCTCACGTGAGTTATTTCCTAGTTTACCAAGATATTGTATCGTAGCCCCTTGTCTCACGTTAGGCTTCTTGTAAGTCAAATTTTCCATGTATTGTGCAAGATTCATTCAGTACAAGATTCATTATTAATTTTCCATAACTTGCATTGTATTTTAGGATAGAAATTACTCGGCCAATTCAATTCACACCTATTTAAGCAGCCATCCTTTGGTGTATGTTTTCACAATGCAAAATTCTTGAAGAGAAGCTGTCTGCAACCTTTGCACACTTGCAAAAAAGAATTCATATTTGCTGTAGGAGACTTCAAATTATAAGGCATTTGTTTCTAACATAAGTAGACTCATAGGACTGAAACATATCAAAATATAAGCATGAATCTCCTTTTGTATCAGCTGGAATTAATTTTCAAAGTCGATCTACACGTCTGGCCCGTGTTGATGTCACAGCTTTGCGCACTCTCGACAAAAGATTTATATCTTGAGATTGAAGAGTCCAAATCGCGAGACGCTTGATTCAACCAATTCTAGACTCAAAGAAATCCAAAATATCAAAAATTAAAAGCCAAATTCCTTATGTATTGTCTGGAATCAATTTTTTAAGTCGATCTACACGTCTGGCTCGTGTTGATCTCACAGCTTTGTGCACTCTTGTCAAAAGATTCATATCTTGATATCGAAGAGTCCAAATCGCGAGCCGCTTGATTCTAACGATTCTAGACTCAAAGAAGTCACACATATCAAAAATTAAGAGCCAAATTCCGTCTGTATTATCTGGAATTAATTTTTGAAGTCTGCGTATGCGTCTGGCCCATTGGTCTCACAGCTTTGCGCACTCTCGGCGAAACAATCGTATCTCGATATAGGAGCGTCCAAATCACAAGACGTTTGAGGCGCTGAAAATTAGACTCCTGGAGATACAACATATGTATAAATAACAGTAGGATATCCCTAGGTTTTCCCAGATAATTTGCTGAATCTGGAACACGAGTTCGGACATGCTGGCTCGAGTTTTCAGCTTTGCGTGCTCTTGCTAAAAAAATGCATATCTCAAGATAGGAGTATCTGAACTATGAGCTGTTTACACCATTGGTAAGAAGACTCGGTGAGATACAACTTCTATGAACATCGAAGCTCCAGCCCTTTTGATCCAGACGCAACAAATCTTTGATCAATCAAGCTCCGGAATCGAAAGGATTGGTCGGGCAGCACACTTCTTTTTTTTTCCTTTTTTTTTTGGCAGGCTCGGAGATGATATACATGGAAAGTTCTACAATATGCATCATGAGAATAAATGGATGATCACCACTCCTTTTTTTGTAGGTTCATGAAGCGAACGATCCACCGAGATTTGACGGAGAAGTGCACGTCACAATGCTCACCATCCGCATTGAAGCGTAGTGCCGTTGGCACCGATATACTTGCTGCTGAATCGAAAGCTTCGTGCGATTGGAACCGATCCGTATAGAACCAAGAAGCTTCGTGCAATTAGAACCGCGAGCTCTGTCATCTCTATCATCTTTTTGTTTTGTTTTTGCAGCCTTGGCAAGAGAACTTTATGGAGAACATCATCTTCTTGTTGTTTGACGAGGAAATAAAGGGACCATCTTCTTATTATAGTTGGCCAACAATTTACATTGTAAATTCCCAGTTCTAGTTTTCTTGAAGAAGTGACGAAGCACTCCATTCTTGCAATTTGTCATGGAAGGCTGGATGAAACGTTTCCTCCCTGAAGCTTGGTCAGAAGGAGGCTTGCGGCGACTGTATTCCATCCTTGAAGAGCGAGCACGTGGCACATCTCATCCTCGCGGATTGGTGCGGAAGAAGCTTGGAGCTGGAGCGAGCGTATTCTTCGTTGCAAGAGAGCATGTGGCGCATCTTATTCTTGCAGTTTGGCGAAATTGACACTAGTTGGAGCAGTCCTTTCCAACCTCGGCGAGCGAGTACTTGGCAAATCTCCACAAAAATAATCATCCTTTGATGGAGGTGCGATCGAATAAACAGCCGCTTATTCCTAAAGAAACAGAACTCGAAGGGATGCAGCATATCAAAAATTCACAGCAAAGTTCCTCGAGGATTAGCCGCAATATTTCTTTTTTCAAAATAGATACACATGTTCAGCATTTTGACTTTGCAGCATTGTGCGTTCTCGTTGATAAATTGATATATCGAGCTAGGAGTGTCCGAACTGCAATCCCCTTGGTTCTGCCGAATCAAAACTTGCATCACAGTGACATATCCAAAATTTAGGGCCAAATTCCATCGGGAAAAGTCGGAATGAACTTTCAAAGGCGATGCACCGGTCTGTCATTTCGGCTTCACATCACTGCTTGCTGTCATTGGAACGCACATATCTCAAGCTAGGAACGTCCAAATAGCTAGACGTCTGCGCCAATGGAAAGAAGACTCAGAGATAAAGAAATCCCCATAATATCATGTAAGTATTCCTAGTAGATTGTCTGAAGAAACTTTCTGAACTTGACCCCTCTCTGTCGCGAAACTGCTTTTCAGCTTTGCGCGCTTTGGTGGAAAAATTCATATCTCGAGTTAGGAGACTCCAAAGTGGGATACGTTTGCGGCGTAAGAAATTGAACTCATAGATATGCATCTCAGAGGAATTTCATGGCAGAACTCCTTTTGGTATGGAAACAGAAAGTTCTCAAACCACGACCTAGCTGCAGTAAACTTTCATATTCGTGTGGTTCCGACAACAAAAATCGTATCGTGAGCTACGAGCCTCCGAATCGCAAACGGATTGTGTTGTTGGAGATTAGACATCCAAATGTACAACATATAAAATGTTTGGGGGCAGAACATCTTCCGGATGGACCACAGTAGTTTTCCAAAGTTGATCATGTCGTCCGTTGAGCTTGCTTTCCAGCTTTATACTCTCTGAGTTGTCCTATGAATGTTCTTTTTTTTTTCTTGGCACTGACTCTATAGTATTGCATGTAGTAAATTTGATTATCTTGCATCACAAATCTTATCTCTTCATTTATTTCTTTTGCAGACTCGCAAAGAAGCTCAAAGGATCCAGATATCAGACCGAGGTGTCATACAAGATGCGGAACCACCCCTTCACCAATTGTTGCACTTGATTTGTTGATAGTCTTGAAGTTCATCAATGGCGGCTCTCATGGTGATTGGGACGTTGAGGATGACATCAAATGTGGAGACGTCATACAGACTTGGAAAGCATTTAAGACGCGTCAGCAACAAAGCCTAGTTTACGATCATCTTCATGATTTAGGCTTTTGTATAGAAAAATGTCTAGTTCCTTTTGTCTCTACATTTTTTTGGATTTATCAACTTTTGTACTATTAAAGCAATAAAACATCTTTTATACTTCAACGCAAATCGTCTCATTTTCCTCATAGATATGTGTCTCTATACTTGGAAGAATTAATGTAATGATCCGATGACGCTTAACTTTTTTTTTTTAAAACTCATGCGACTGAACTTAGAATGAAACTCTAAGCTGCCTACGTACCTCGGTGAAGAGGATTAAGGCATGACGTAGTTCAGAGGGGTGAGTTCTCCTTTTTTTTTATGTCCTAATGTTTTCCTAGGCCGCCTCTCGCGAGGTTTTCAACCTAGCGGACCTTTTTTTTTTTGGCCGTACACAGTTTATACTCATGCAATCCAGGAGTGTAGCAACGTGCAGTTTAGGCTCATGCATCAAGGAGCGTCATGACTTGCAGTTTAGGCTCGTACGTCGAGGAGCATCATGACTTGCAGTTTAGGCTCGTACGTCGAGGAGCATCATGACTTGCAGTTTAGGCTCGTACATCGAGGAGCGTAATGAATTGAAGTTTAGGCTCGTACGTCGAGGAGAGCTTTGTGACTTTCATGGGAAGTACTGCTTCAGAAATGTTTCGTTGATCGGTCCAACTCTGAGACCATCTTTATCGACAATTTTGTATGCGCCACTTGAATAGGCCTCCTTCACAACATATGGCCCATCCCATTTCGAGGTAAACTTGTTGCTTATGCATTTGTTGAGGATTATGGGTTGTCGAACGGCTAGGACTAAGTCTCCTACTTGGAATGATCGTGGCCGCACTTTCTTGTTGAAGGCTCTAGCTAGTCGAGCTTGGTAGCACTCCAATTTTTTTTGCGCATCTAATCTTTTCTCATCCAAGGCCTCTAACTCTGCTAGGCAAAGTTGAGCATTCTCTTCGGATGTTATCCCTTCTTGGATTGCGATCCACAATGATGGAATTTGTTGCTCCAACGGAAGGACTTCTTCTACGCGATACACCAAAGAGTAAGGAGTTGCTTGTGTAGCAGTTCTGAAGGTTGTCCGATATGCCCACAAAGCTTCACCAATTTTCTCATGCCAGTCTCTCTTGTTCTTTGCTACAACTTTCTTCAAAAGATTACCAAGCGTCTTGTTAAAAGCTTCAGCAAGGTCGTTGGCGGGTGCATTATACATTGAAGACTTATGTTGCTTAAAACCGAACTTCTCGCACAGACTCTTCACGAGCTTGTTGTCAAATGGAGTTCCATTATCAGTGATTATGTATCTTCGTATGCCGTACCTAAAAATTATATATCACTTCATAAAATCGACAACAGACTCCTTTTTCACCTCCTTGAGTGGAACATCTTCGGCCCATCTAGAGAAGTAGTCTGTAGCAGCCAATATGTAAATCTGTCCCTTTGATGACTTTAGAAGCGGTCCAACAACGTCAAGTCCCCATGCATCGAAAGGCCATGAAGCTACAGTTGGATGAAGAGGCTCTGGAGGTTGGTGGATGTAGTTGGCATGAAATTGACACGCTTGACATCTTTTGGCATGATCCATGCAATCCTTCACCATTGTCGTCCAGTAGTAGCCCATCCTCTCGATGCGGAAATGGAGCTTTAGACCAGATTGGTGTGCTCCACATGAGCCAGAATGTGCTTCCTCCATTGCTTGGTGGGCTTCTTCTTTGTCAAGACATCGCAAGAATAGTCCTTCAAAGGAGCGGCGAAATAATGACCCCTTGTAGAAGATGAATCGTGGTGCCCTTCGCTTGATGTCTATTATTTGTCGTGGATCCTCAGGTAACTTTCCGTGTTCAAGGTATTCTATCAATGGTTGCCTCCAATCTTCTTCTTCAATCACTCGAACAGACGTGTGATGAATTTCGTTGATTTGAAGATCAAAAAGTCTAGGAATGACCCATCGATGACACATATGTACCTTTGTTGACTCATTCTCTCCAAGTGCCATCGTCGTGGCCAACTTAGCCAAAGCATCAGCTATGCGATTTCTTCTCTTGGGACGTGGTTTAAGAACACTTGGTCGAATCTTTCGAGTAAGCAAGAAGCATATTGGTGGTATGGCAAGAGTTCTTCCTTTTTTACCTCGTAACTCCCCAACAGTTGGTTGATGATCAGCTTAGAATCGTCGTAGATCTCCAATTGTTAAATCTTCATGTCTAATGCCATTTCTAGACCGACGATCAAATCTTGGTACTCTACGGAATTATTGGAACATGTTTCACCTAAAATAAAGGAGAATGGCAAGACTTGTCCTAGAGAGATCAACATAACTCCTGCCCCCGCACCATTACGACTTGCAGACCAATCAAAGAACATTGTCCATGGTGGAAGTTCTTCAATGAACAAAATGTCTTCATCTGGAAGCTCATCAGAAATCTCCCATTCTGCCGGAAGAGGGTGATCAGCTAGAAAATTGGCTAGCGCCTGTCTTTTCACAGCCTTTTGAGGTGTGTATGTGATCTCATATTGGTTAAACAATATGGACCATCTTGCAAGGCGTCCAGAAAGAACGGGTCGAGTCATCATGAACTTCACGGGGTATGCTCGAGAGATGAGTTTGATGGTGTATGCTTCAAAATAATGCCTTAGCTTCTTTATCGCATAAAGTAACGCTAAGCATATTTTCTCAACAGGTGTATAGTTTAACTCAGCTCCTAACAGAGTTTGAGGTAGTACAAGGCTTGTTCCTTTCCTTTCTCATTCTCTTGAGCAAGTAGTGCTCCAAGTGAACGTTCTTGTGCCGCGATGTAGAGTATCAATGGATTCCCAAGCATTGGTGCCCCTAACATAGGTGGATTCAACAAGTATCTTTTGGGGATAATACATAATTACCCCATTGGGGTTGTACCAAATTTCCAGTTGCACCCCTTAAAAATACGGGTGTCCCGTGACCCCCCTATATGTATTCAAAATATATAAAAAAATCACCTTTTAAGATGATGTGACATAGAGAGTGATATACACTCTCTTGAGGAGAGTGAGAGACGAAAAATACAGGTTAAAATTTTTTTTTCTAAGTTTTCCTTTTCGTTTTCCTTATTCTCTCTTCTTCTTCACTTACTCCTCACCTGAAACAATGGAGTTTAATATGATAGAGCTCACTTTAATCTCAAAAATTAAAATTCTAAAAGATTAAACAATAATAAGAAACTCTATCAGATTTTAAACTGACGAACAACGGTACTAAATTTGGGAGGGTTTCGCTCTAAGTCCAAAATTGCGGCTTCGAAATCGATTGGGTGTGGTCTAATCTTGCTGGAGACATAAACCGTAGTTGAATCCAATATTGGGGATTGGTTGGAACTGATTTGAGGCAGTTTTAGTCAGAAATTTCAAAATTATTTGTGGTGAAGACGAGGAACTAGGTTTCTTCGATTTTGCGATTATTTTGTTCACATTAATATCTGGGTGTTGATTCTCTATTGTTGAGTTCGTAGTTCATATTTGAGCTCCATTGTGAAGGTATTTACTGAGTTTTGGGGTGGGTATTGACTGAGTTTTGCGAAGTATGAGTCTTTGATTGGTTTGTTTTGGGAAGAAGATAAGACGTGGGGAAGTGGGGTGGGTTTAATGGAGTTCTGCCGGTGAAAATCTCCGGCGAGGCTGAGCTCGTCGGAGAAGAAGGTCCCAAAAACAAAGAAGCAAAAATATAAAAAGATAAAATTAAAATAATGATAAGAATAAAAATAATGAAAAAGAAATGACGTGGTACAAGTTGGTTAGTGCGTGTAATCCACTAATTTTTTTGAAACTGGTGGTTATCTCAAAAGGTGGTATTTATTACAGTTCAAATAAAATCAGGGGGGTCACGGGACACCCGTATTTTTAAGGGGGGGCAACTGAAAATTTGGTACGACCCCAATGGGGTAATTATGTATTATCCCTATCTTTTGATGCTTTCAAAAGCATTTTTACATGATTGATCCCAACGAAAAGGGATATTCTTCCTCAATAGATGATTGAAGTTTTGACATCGTCCCGCCAAATTAGAGATGAACCTCCGGATGAATGCTAAGTTTTCTTGGAGACTTCGAAGCTCCCTCAAGTTCTTCGGCTCGGGCATTTTTTGAATGGCGCCGATCTTTGCGGGATCAACTTCAATCCCACGATAACATCCAAGAAATTTTCCCGAGGTAACTCCAAATGCACACTTGAGTGGATTCATCTTCAAGTCGAATTTTCTTAACCTTTCAAAAACGATTCGAAGGTCTTCAAGGTGGTAACGTCTACTCTTCGTCTTCACCACCAAGTCATCGACGTAGCATTCAACCCTTTTATGAAGAATGTCATCAAAGATGTTTTGCATTGCGTGTTGGTAGGTGGCACCAGCATTCTTCAGACCGAAGGGCATCACTTTGTAGCAGTATATCCCCTTTGGAGTTTGGAAAGCAGTACACTCTTCATCTTTTGGGGACATTCTGATTTGATTGTATCCAGAGGACCCATCCATGAATGACATAGCTTCATGCCCTGTTGTAGCATCAACCATGAGTTCAATGATTGGTAGCGGAAAGTCATCTTTCGGACATGCCTTATTTAGGTCTCAAAAGTCAACACAAACACGTATTTGACCATTCTTTTTCTTGATAGGTACAATATTCGATATCCATGATGGGTACTTCACTTCTCGAATAAATCCCGCCTCAATAAGGTTGTTGACTTCGACTTCGATTTGTGGTACTAGCTCGAGTCGAAACATGCGTTGTGACTGCTTCACAGGGCGTGCTCCACTTTTGATCCCTAAATGATGAACGACTACCTTAGGACTAAGACCAGGCATTTCTTTATAAATCTTTATATTCGCTCAATAACTTGGAGTATTCTTCCTCCTCTTGAGGTGTAAGAAGAGCACTGATGAAGGTGGGGCGTGGATCTTCTGGAGTGCCTAAATTGAGTTCCTTAAGCTCATCCACAGTTGATTGTCCGCCATCTTCTAGTTGAGGGGGAGCCTCGTGTACTTTATCATCATTGTCAAGGCATGGGCTATCTTCTATAGTTATGTGATAGGATGATTCCACAATGTCTAAATTTTCGATTTGACTTTCTTGGATGGACGGCATGGCTTCTTTCTCTTCCTCTGCTTCTTTACAAGGATGGCAATTGTAAACAATGGTTCTTCTTTGCACCTTCAGTGGACCATTTGTGGATATTGACAAAATATACTTCCTCTTCATACGTGATGGGAAAGCACTACAGATTTCTTTGTCAGTAACAACTTCAAAATGATCTCACTCCTCATGGACTTGATCCTTATGTTTTGCCAGTATCTTTCTAGATGGTGACTTGCGACAAAAGAAAGAGGTTTTTGAGGTAGTGGAAGCTTCCTTTCGATGTTTGGAAGCTACATGTTCACCTTTGTGACTTAGCCTTTCAAACGCCGAGACCCGAGCAGTTAAGCCTCCAATGCGATCAAATACAGAAGTTCGTTGCTTTGTTTTCTTGCCCTTAACTTCCTCCATCTCCTCTATCGAGGTGTGTTGTGATGAAGCTATCTTTTTGCTTCTCTTAGATGAAATTTTGAGAGGCTCTGCCAAACTAAATCCCAACCCAAACTTTGGAGTGGCGACGTAATGCCCTTGCTTTCTCAACTTCATTTGGGACTCATTGAGCCCATGTATCTTTTCACCAGTGACTTCGTCTTTGAGTTCTCCTAGTCTTGATGGATTGGAGAAATCATAACCAGACTTTTCAAGCAGTATGAAGGCCTTAGAATCATAGTGCCCTTTCATTTTATCATTTTGGATATTGCCTTTAGTAGACTCACAAGTAATATATGGGATTTGTGTAACTGGGACAGTCATATGCTCCTTCAAATATTGGATATCTTTGTGACTAATTTGCTTCTTTGGAGTACATTCCTGTAGCAAAGGTTCCCCTTTCTTTCGATGCTCACGCGGAACATAGCGAAAAACTAGATGCTCCTTATCAGTCTTTGTCTGTTCGTTACCTTCAGATGATGACAGCTTAATGGAGACTTCTTCAGTTCTCTTCTTAGGCATCTTGGTGGTAGTCCATTGAGCCTCATTTTCTTCTTTTGACTGGACATCAACTTCGTCGATTGATGATGGTTTATCCACGCTCGGTTCACAAGAATATAGGTAGAATTTTGCATTTGCAAAGTATGACTCCGTCTTAGTGAAAGGATAGGTGTCTGCATCGATTTTGACTATCTCTCCATCCCTTATGTACTTCAGACAGTGATGCAAAGTAGACGATACCACTTCATTCTCATGAATCCAAGGACGTCCAAGCAATAGGTTGTATGATGTTTTAGCATCTATGATGTGAATCAGGGTGTTTGACTTCATCTCGCAAATGGATAATCCCACGCGGATCATACCTATGGCTCAATGTCCTCCTTGGTTGAAACCTTGGATGGTTAGGTTACTTTTGGATAGCTCATCGATAGAGATACCAAGCTTTTTTAGCACCATCTTTGGCATGATGTTGACAGCTGAACCATCATCAACAATTATGCGATTGAGATGTTGTTCCCGAATGGCCCCTACAACAAACAAAGGTTTGTTATGTGGTCTAGACCCCAGCAACAAGTCATCATCTGTGAAGGAAATTGTTGCACAACATGTGACAACTTTTCTGTTATCATGATGTTCTTGTGTTTTCATGGGAGCAAGCTCATCGTTGCTTTCCTTTGTTTTGTCTGCACTAGAAACTACTTGAATTGCACCAACGTGACCTCCATGAAGGAATTTTCCATGAAAGAATTCATGCAATGTGATGGGCTTTCGAAACTTCGACGATAGAGCACCGTTAATCTTCTTGCTAATAGAAGATTTGATCATTCTTGGCGGTTGTAGCTTATCCACATCGCTTATTCTTGCTCCTGGTTTAGGAAGTGGTAGCTTTAAAACTTCTTGATGTCTTCGTTTCTTATGAGTCACTAGAGTCCAGCCCTCATCGTCTTTGTCTTTGGACTGAGTGTTCAGCTCTAGTGAACCCTCAAGAGTTTTTCTTGGATGATCAACTTCAACGGGCTCGAAACTTCCAAATTGTAAGAAGGCGGTGCCTAACGCATTTTGCAACCTTGAACACTTCTTTTCCTTGAGCGCGATACTTGCATGATTTGCTTCTGTTGTTGAGTCCATGTCTATGATGAATTTTCCTTCACTTACGAGAGCCATGATTTTCTCCTTTAGGATGAAGCATTTCTCTGTAGGGTGGCTAATGACGCGATGAAACTTGCGGTATTTCGGATCGCCAACTTTACCAATTTCCTCAGGCCTTTTTGATTCAGGGAGATCGATGACTCTTTTGGCTAACAATTCATCGAGGATTGTGGGTACGTCTAAATCTGGAAACGGATAAACCTTCGCCTCCAATTCCTTCAAGGTTGGACGACGTTTCTCCTCTTTGGGATATTGACTCGAGGTCTTATCCTCCTTGAAATTTTGCTTGGTCGTGACTTTCACAGAAGTTGCTTTCACCGCCATAGATTCTTTGGTTTGGTTCTTTGATACAACATGTTTCTTAAACACCTTCTAATCAACGAATGGAAAAGCCTTTTCCATGGTTTGCGATGCTTAACTCCATGTCGTGAGCTTGCATTGCAAGTTCTTCAAAAGTTCGCGGTTTGATCCCTTGTAGGATGTACAAAAGGCCCCAGTGCATTCCTTGAATTCACATCTCCACAGCAGATATTTATGAAAGCTGATCCTTGCAATCCAAACTTAATGCCCTCCAACGATTGATGTAATCCACCACGGGCTCGTCCTTCCTTTTCTTGGTTCCTGTCAACTCTATCATGCTTACAGTTCTTCAGGTACTGTAAAAACGATTAAGGAATTCCTTCTCCAGTTTCTCCCAGCTATCAATGAATCCGAGATCCAATTCAGTATACCAGTCAAATGCGTTCCCTTTCAGAGAACGAACAAACTATTTTACCAAAAGGTCACCACGCGTTCCAACATTGCTACAAGTCTTGACAAAGTGGGCGATATGTTGCCTTGGGTTCCCTTTGCCATCAAATTGCTGCAGCTTTGGTGGTTGATAATTGGTTGGCATCGTTAGACAATCAATCCTCTTAGTATAAGGCTTAGAATAGTACAACGAACTTTGTGACGGTCCTCCATATTGAGCTCTGATGGTGTTTGTTATCATGTCTTGCAATTGTTGGACAGATAACGCTGCAACTGAAGTGGATTGCTTTTCCTTTTGAATGTTGAACTTGGCAAGTCATTCCTCAATAGCCATTTTTTGCAAGGTGGAGTCAGGTGAACGAGGAGGGACGTGGCTCGACTCTCCAGGTGCATAGGCCTCCAATTTGTTCATGAGTTGAGCGATTTGAAGGTCTTTGTCTTCAACAGATTTCTTCAAGACTTCAATAGTCTATTTCATCACGGCAAACTTCTCATCCATGTTAGTTGCGCCAGTCATTAAGGCGTTGACTTTCGTTGAAACTGGAGAATCCACCAAATCCTCAATTTTCCCAAGGTAGGAGGCTATTTGAGAAAATTCGTCAAATAGCGAGAATAGGGTGTTGCCCCCAAAGATTGCGGTTGCAGACGTCATGTGAGATCTTCTCTTCTTTTCCATCTCCAAGGAGGCGAAGTATTCGGTTCCATCCAAGCCACTATCCTTGAACTTGCTTCGAGTGTTTGGGCCAATATGATTGAGCTTAGTAGACGGGGCAGCAATATCATCTTTGCATGAAACATCACACTTGCGGAAGGCCATTGTAGCAGTAGATCTGAAGTTTGTAATTTTCAACTTGCAAGAAGGAGAGAGGATGAGCAGAATTGGTCCCACTGGGCGTGCCAAAATTTGTTCGCAACAAATTTTCGTAGCACGAAAAATAAACTGCAACAAAAATAATATGAAGAAAAAGAGATTTTATTGATAAATATTTGTGAGTACAATTCTTTGTATCCTTTATTCTCCTCTATGAAATTCTTCGTAATTCGAAGGCTTGAGAAGCGTCTTTCTCGAATGTAAGATGATGCGGACTTCTTTGTGATGTATGTAATCACCAAGAACGTCGAGCAGCACTTTATTTTTACGGGTTGACCTCCGGGAAGAACTCTGTTGATCACTCCTATGTTGAAGAACTAAGCACTTGATGATCGATCTCTCTGTTTGTGGATGCCTTCACCATTTGCGGAGTGTTCTTCTCCAACTCTGTATGTCCTGAGAGTTATGTAACCCCTCTATTTATAGTTGTAGAGGATGGACAATCTAACTCTCTTTCTTGATTCTGATTGGCCCATGTCATTTTAGCCGCTTGGCAATATGTGGTTGGTTCTTGCGTTTTTTACTTGGATTGCCACATCATTTAGCACGTGGCGTCATCTTATTGGCCTGGAGTTTGACTGGATATGCCATGTCACATGGCATGAGTCTGGGCCTTAAGATGAAATGGACTTTGGGCTTGAAAATAATAAAATGGATTAATTTAACATGTAAAGTCCAAATTAATTATTTAACCCAATTGAATTTAATCCAAATTTTGTATGGATTAGACCCAATTAATTTTATATGTCTACAGGGACCAAAAGACAAAAGAAGAACTTTGCTCGTTCACTCTCGCGTGCACACGAGAGAGTGAATGAGCTAGCTGAGGAAATATTGAAAAAAAAAAGACAGTGAACTAAGCTAAAAACACGTGGAAGTGCACAAGAGATTTGGGAGGAAAAGAAAAAGAGAAGTACTTCGCTCGTGAACTCTCGCGTGCGCACGAGAGAGTGAACGAGCCAACCTGAAAAAGTTTGTTCCAAAGTTTTTTGTTGTTATTTCTCCCCCATGCTAACCCTATCCCATATAAATAGTCTTTAAACTCACTTTTGAAGGGGGAATTTGACCGAATGAGGCAAGAACAGGCAAAGAGCAAGGCGGAGAATTCTTCTACGAGTTTTTCACTTTCTTCTTCCTATTTTCATTATTGGTTATGAATTCTTAATATTGTAGTTTTGCATACTATTATGAAAAGCTAATTTGTTATCTAGGGTTTTGATGAAACCTTTTGTAGGATGAATTCTAGATATGTTTTGATATAATTAAGTCTCTGAAGTTTTCTATTTGCCCAACGACGTGCTTATTTTAGTTAATTGAAGAGGTCTCAATTAAAGGTGCCTATTTATTATGTATTGCTTGAAAAGGAGTATATATGTAGGTGGTTGTTAAAAAATGTCATTCCTAACATATATGAGAGATCAATACAGCGGGTTTTAAAGTGGGATTAGAGATAACGAAGTTTTGATGTGATCATAGTGGGCGGTGAAAAAGTTCGAGCTAGCGTAATTCGAGAGAATATGACTAGTAGTACATTATTGTAGTTGCTCATGAGAGAATTACTATTAGTCGAGTGCTTACGATCAATAGAGAATAATTAGGCGAAATTATAGAAGACGCATCGGGAAGAATTTTGACAATTGGGAAAATCATAACTCTAGACTTCCTTAATTGTCTCCAAACCTAAGTATATTTAGTTATTAATTTATTACTTTAATTTGTTAGTTAATTATCTATATATGTAGTATATTAAAAGTAGGAAGCTGCTAACTGAAAAGTTAAATTACTATACTAGCCTTTTTATTAATCAAAATATCCTATTTAATAAAAAGAAAAACCTAATGCATAGGAAGAGAAGCAACGCTTCAGAACCGTGTTTTGAAGAACACACGCATGTTTAACTTGCTACTTGTCAGTTGTCCCCGCCAAGAGTTACACTTTTTTGCTAATCAATTTGCGTATTGGAGTTAGAGTTTTGGTAGAACAGAGTTTGTACTTCTCTTCTCTTCTCTTCTCTGCGCTCTTACCGGATGGATATTCACGGTTCATTCTTTTTGCATATAAAATCTGGTAATTTTATTCTATTCTTTTCCCATCCTTTACAGTTTTTTTGTTAACAAATTCAATAGGAAATAAAAGGATTGGAGTGGGATAAATTTGCTGAACTTTTTAGAATGATAATTTTGTTAGGGATTTTAGAAGATATGCAAGCAGCAAGAAGGTTGAAAATAGGATTGAAAAATTGTCTCTGAAATTTTATTAATAATAGGGCTTTAAATAGCCAAATAAATAAAGTAATAGACTTCTCCTAAAACTAGATTACTAGACTCTTATTATAATTAAAATTATGAGTCTTCTAGCAGACTCCTCCTAAAACTAAACAACTAATTATTCTAGAAAACAGTAGCAGTAACAGATGCAAAATCCAACAAATTTAAGAGTCAATGGAGAAGAACTGTACTTAGAAAATGAAATAAAGTACTAAGACACAATAGAATAATAGATCTTGAGCAGAATACAGAATTTTATGGCTTTGAATCAATCTATAATCCTTTATATGTATTTTACTTGAATTTCTTTTGTGGTTTGACTGGTCTATTAAGTTAAACATAATTCAGTAACAACAAACTTTAGTGATGAGCAACTGTCAAGGAACACCAACAAACTTTAGTAATAGTACTATAGTCGTTTTATAATTAAAAACTTCATTATGAAATATGTACTCTGTTTTGCCCAAGCAATTTCGACGAGTCATTTGTCATTTCCTCTGGATCCTCTATCGTGTGTGTTTCTATTTAAATAATATATTTGGCTGTTGTGTGTAGGATTATTCTTCTTATAATATGTAATATCAAATTGTTAAAAGTTCAGTTTTCAGAGGAAATCACAATTTATTCCATTAGAACTTACAAGATTATTTAAAACTTAAAGTATATGCTGCACTATTTCATGTTACTATTGCGCGTCACTCCTATAGAATCAACTGTAATTTACTTTCACCCACGGTCGATGTTGTTGCAACTACACCATTCTCTTTACTCCAATTAATTTGCTATTTTCCTTCCTTTGCAATAATTTTTCTAAGGAAAATTCACCAAGTCATTAGGCTGGGTGTCATGGTGCATGTATAGTTCAACAACTTATAATGAACGATCAAAATGTTAGAAAGCAGAGAAAAGAAATGTTAAAATAATTGTTTATGTGGATCAGTGGACGATGAATTAAGATATTCGACCAGCATGTGCTTAAGTTCTTTAGAAGTGAAGAAAGTGGGCTACAATGGAGTTCAAATTGTTTTTAGCCTTAAACTTTAATATATTGCATTCATAATTAAACATGTATGTATAGCTCTGTTTTGGTTTTAAACCACCAGGTTGACTAAGAAAAAGATTGTTCATATTTTATGCCTTTAATTATAGAGGTAGATACACTAAAGAAGCATAATCATATGTTTACACTTTCAGTTGGTAGTTAAAAATATAGCATGAAACTGAAAGCAGAGAAGATTTGTGTGTTTTGTGTGTATTGATAATTTTCATTTCTTAAGATATTGGTTTTTGACTCATTTTTTGCTACCAAATAAATGTTTATCCCAAGAATTTACTTTTTTATCCCATGAAATGAAAGTTTATCCCAAGAATTTAAATTTCTCCTGGGAATGAAGCCTTTCAAGTTCGTTCAAAAAATAATTTCACGTACATTTATGTTGCAATGCCATTTAATTAACTACATGGTCAAATAATAACAAAATATTGAATTTTATCCTAATTTCTTAAATGGCCAACTTTACGCTTTCAAGAGAAATATCAATGTTCACAATGAAAGTCCTTATCATGACAGAGCATTCGAAACAGATGAAAGAAACATATACCAATAATATCGTCCATAAGGAAGTATTAGGTGAAATACACTTTATTACATATTTGTACCTCATAAAATTTAAATAAGCAAAATAATCGCATGTATCTAATTAACTTTAATTCTGCATCGTCATAGATTCAGACGATATTCAATCATCTTAACCTCGACAAATAAGTCACTTTACACTGATCCATATTGATCATTTACATAAACTTGTATTTTATTATTTTAGGTATAATTCTTTACTTAAAGCTTTATCTTAATAATAATTGTGCTATTTTATACTCCCTCCGGTCCAAAATAAGTGATTTTCTGGCATTTTTCTTGTGGTTCAAAATAAGTGATTTTTTCGGATTTCAAGAATGAATTAATTTTTTTTTCTACATTGTCCTTGGAGTAAATGTTGTTGGAGTATATGTTAGGAGTATTTATGTGGGATAATAAATGTTAATATGGTCAATTTCATTGTTAATTAATGCTAAAAAGTGAATTTCTTAAGTTGCGTGAAAACAAGCAAAAAATCATTTATTTTGGACCGGAGGGAGTAAAATAGTGTACTTCATGACGTGACATACACGTGCAATACGCGTGCCGAAAAACTAGTATTATACTAAAAATAGAAAGTTTCTACCATCAAAGTTGAATTACGATAATATCCTTTAAAAACTGAGTTACATTTTGCCCTTGGAAAATAAAAGCTTTCAATCAAATAATATTAGAATTTAGCGGCTTATGCTATAGTACTTTAATGCCTCATTAAATCAATTCAACAAATACAATTAGGTTTGAGGCCATTCTTATTCTTCTTTAGTTACTCCCAGAAACATTCTCCATCAATTGCTCCCAAAAATGATTGTCATCATGATTACCATTTTATGAGAATTGATTTGCTGGTTTTTTGTGCCCCCTTCAATCACTGTATTTAAAGCTACAATATCTTTATTAAATTAATTGTGGTTCAACTCTGCTCGTTTCCCCCCAATAAAGACATTGATTGTTGCTTGCTTCCGTTTATTTTCCCTAATAAAGATAGCCGTTTGTTTTTCTTAATCAAAGAGAAGAGACAAATTCTTCTGCTTTGGTTTTTTAGTTTCTTCTGCTATCATTTTAAGAACGATTGAAATTATAAGCCAAACCTATGGAGAATACCGAAAACTACCATCAATTACATGTAAGCAGGTGTGTTCATTCCTTTATTTATTACTTGCAGTCATTTCTCTGTTTATATTTTGTTTCTTTTATCTTCCATGGCAACTCCTCCTTTTTACATTTTTTATTCATAGCCATGTAAATTTCATAATTAATACTAATTGTTTCTATCTTTCATATTCAATGTCAATAACTTCTTTTCACAACCTTTTCAGATTCTTCACTGCAGTGTATATAAGTGCACAATAAGGTGTCTTTGTCCATACTCCCATCATCCTTGTTGTATTCATTATGATGGCAGAAATTTCTCTCTTCGAGAAAAGTCTATTTCACTCACCAATATCTGCAATAGGTATATCAGTTTCGATTAGTTTATGCTGCAAATATTGTCTTCTCTTCGGTCCTTTTGATCATAGATAGCAACCAATTTTTCTTGATTATGCGATTTCTTGAAAAGTTCTAAAGTTAAACATGTATTCATGTAAAAAGTCCTGTATGTGTGGAGCATGATAAATTGATGTGGAGAATTTTTAAAACTGTACATGACCTTTATATTGCCATGTTATACTCAACTAACATATGCTGCAACTATAGACTTCACTTAAGTGCTTTTTGGGCCATAGCTAATTAAACATTGTAGTATTTGGGGCAATATGTGTTTTTTGTGGATTATTTAATACGGAAAAGGTCTAAATATGCCCGTGAACTATTTGAAATAGGACAAATATGTCCGTCGTTAATAGTTTGGGCCAAATATGTCTAAACCGTCCAATAGTTGTGCAAATTTGCTCATTTTAACGGAAACAATATTTTTTATTTTCTTTTTTTAATTAATTAAAATCAAAATATTTTTTTCCAGTTTTTAGAAAAATATCGCTTTAAAAAAATTAAAAAATAATTTCTAAAACAATTGTTTTTGTAAAAACAAAAAAAAAAGCAATGTTTTTGTAAAACTGAAAAAAAACAAATATTTTCTTTTTATCAGTTTTTAGTCTTAAAAAAATTCAGTTCTTTTCCAGTTTTTACCACTTTAGAAAATTGCTTTTCAGTTTTTTTTTCTAGAATTTACAAAAATCATTGTTTTAGAAAATAATTTTTCAGTTTTTTTATAGCAATTTTTTTTTTGTTTTTTCAGTTTTTAGTAAAAATAAATTCAGTTTTTTTTTTTAGTTTTTACAAAAACATTGTTTTAGAAAATATTTTTCAGTTCTTTTGTAAAAACTGGAAAAAAAATATTTCCCTTTTTTTTCTTCAATTTTTAGTAAAAAAAAACTTTTAGAAAAATTGCTTTAGAAAAAACATATTTTGATTTTAATTAATTAAATAAAAAATACTGTTTCTGTTAAAAAAAGGGTAAATTTGCACAACTATTTGTCCTATTTCAAATAGCTCACGAGCATATTTGGACCTTTTCCGTATTTAATATTGTCACGGCAAATTTTATTATGTTCCATATTACCTTAAATCAGTTACTCCATTTAGAAAACACGCCAAACGTGAATATATGACATGATGGTGTGATTCCCTTTAATACATCTATGCTGCTTATATCTCATATGTGGATGCCAACCTGCTCACAGGCCAGGAGCTTGATATTTTGTTTGCTCTTTAATGTTGCAGGTTAACTTTTGTTAGAACCAGTATGTCCCTTATTCACCATCTTGGTGGTTGATTTTGTCATATAGAATGTATAATTGCTCGTTGATCTATTTAAGTGTTCAGGTAATCTCAGGAGATATTATATTTAAATTTGCCATATGCATTAAACCTTAATTTTGTATTATAATCCTTTTATCAGGTTTCTTAGTTACTGCATCACAAGATTGGTAGTAATTTTACACTTTTGTTGTTACCTTTAAACATTATTAAAATATCCTTTGGTAAATACCTACATATGTTTATTCAGTATTTTGCATCTACAATTATTCAGTATTTAATATATCATATTTTTTTAAGATGTGGTTTGCATTCAAATAAAAGTGAAAGCACTAAATGGAGAAGGACAAAGCAAAAGGCGAGAAGTAATAGTTACAAACGAAAGGCAAGTTACCACTTATTTGCCGCTCATGATTTGAACTTTGCTACCTGCAATTAGGGGTGGCAATTTGAGCCCAAAACCCACCTAATCCGCCCAACCCGCCCAGAGATTAATGGGTTGGGCTAAACACATTTTAGCTCATGGGTCAATTTGGGTTGAGCCCAAGTTAACCCATTATTTTTTAGGGAATTTTTCCTTCTTATACCATATATTAAACCTTATTACCAAAAATGTTCATAGTTTCATACTTACCCGCCCTGTTAATAGTTATTCTACAAAAAATAAACCATCCATTAAATACAGAATAATAGGAGTTGTTTCTTCCTATTTAGGCGCGCTACAATTATGCAACTAAATATTCTAATTGATTTTAGCGACTTTCAAATCATATTTGAAACGGAAATCACGAATTAAACCTTATCATCACTTTCAAATCAAATTCTATCGACTCTGTTCTGGCGAAACTCTGTTCTTCGACATTTTTTCTTAATCCACAAATCAAAAAAATGACAAAATCTTCAATAATTCTTCTGCAACAAAACGCAATCATGTCCAAAATCTCAATTATGCTACAATTGAATAGGATTTGGGATAGCTATGGCAGATTTAGGGATTTTCAGGTGGATCGCATTGTACTCGATGAGGATACCAGTTACACTATATTGATTTCTACAATTGCAGAGCAATAAATGATTGATACTTCGGAAAAAATTATAGAAATCAAATACATTTTGAACGAGCATTTTCCTCCAATGGAGATCAGGAACGATATGGGTGTTCGTGTATATATGGAGACAAAAAAGGAAAACAAAAACTTAGGATCATATCCGCTATGTATAATTGTTCGCGAGTTCAATATGGAATTGAGTATCACCAATGAGAACACAAGTGCAGGTTTGTTTTGTTACAAATTCTATCAAAATTCTGATTTTATGTTAATATCTACAAAATATCTACATTTATCTACAAATAAACTACACATCATTGTACATATATATATATAGAATTGTTTTTAACAGTATCTACAAAATTGCTACATTTATTCTACAATTAAACTACATATTGTGTTGAAAAAAAATGTTGCCTACATAATTTCTCTTCATCTACAAATTATCTACAAAGATTCTACAAAATGGTAATGACAATATTTATCTTTATTTTTATGCAGGTTCGTCTGGAACACTAAAGTTACTTGATATGACAACATCTCCCGTTATAGAGGAATATGAAAGTATAATAATAACTGAAAGTACACAAAGTAATATTAAAGAAGGAAAAGTGTACCAAGACAAGCAAACAATTGCAACTGCAATGAAGCACTATTCTGTCATGCACAAGTTCCAATTCAGGGTTAAAAGATCTAGCCACAGAAGGTATGAAGATCTGAATGGTGCAAAGATCATTATAAACAGTCTTTTCCTTGTGATATGTGTTTGTCAATAGTGTAGATGAATTGTAGTTATATTGTATAGTGTATTGCTTTATGTTAAAACAATCCTTTTTTATGCATCTACATTGATAACCAGTATTAAAATTGTATTTGTTTTGTAGCTACTGACTTATATGCGTTGGTGAAAACTGTACATGGCACTTCAAGGCAACATCCATTAATGATTCTACAATGTTCAAGGTCAGAAGTTTCAACCGCCAACACACATGCTCTTTAATGGACAATACATTCATACAGCGCAAACCTACTGCAGTGGTAGTTGGTAGCATGGTTATTCCAAAGTATTGTGATCCCAAGACAGTTTACACACCAAAGGACATACAAACTGGCATGTTGTCCGAACACGGAGTGAACCTAAGCTACATGCATGCATGGAGAGCAAAGGAAAAGGCTTTACAGTTTTTGAGAGGTCATCTTGCTGACTCCTACATCAAATTACCAAGTTATTTTTATATTCTTGAGAAGACGTATCCGGGATCTGTAGTTAAATTGAAGAATACAGCAGATGAATGATTCTTATATGCATTTGTTGCTATTTGTACATCAATCAGTGGTTGGGAACATCGTAGGCCAGTAGTAGTGGTTGATGGGACTTTCTTAAAGTCAACATACAGGGAAATAATGCTGACAGCCAGTACAATGGATGCAGCAGGTAAAATTGTAGATATTTTGTAGACAGTTTTTAAAATATAGATACGTCGTAGATAATTTGTAGACATATTGTAGATCATATGTATTTGTCTTTTTATATGTATTTTCAAAGCTGCTAGTTAATTATTTTTTGACTCATAATGTAGGTACAATAATTCCATTGGCATATGATGTGGTTGATTCAGAAAACGACGCATCATGGAAGTGATTTTTTGAGCAATCCAAGCAAGCATATGGTGAAAGACCTTCAATGTGTGTTGTTTCAGATCGGAATGAGAGTATCATGAAGGCAACATCAATTGTCTATCCGGGCATGCCACATTACTCTTGCATGTGGCATATTTGGACAAATATAAGGGCAAAGTTCAAGAAGGGTCATCTAAAATTAAGCGAATTGTACTTTGCCACAGCACGATCATACACTCTGGATGAATTTAATAAAGATGTCAAAGATTGAAGAGATAGACCCGCGTGTTAAATCATACCTATATGATATTGGCTATCATAGATGGTCAAGAGTACATGCAACGGTGAACAGAACTTGGACTATGACATCAAACATTGCAGAGTCGTTGAATGTTGTAACAAAAGATGCAAGAGAGTTGCCGATAGCAAACCTATTAGAGTATATGAGGACTCTTCTTGAACATTGGACCAACGAGAAGTTATTGAAGGCAATGGATACTTTCACATACCTTGGGTCCAAATTCAACAAAGAATTGGAGAACAACAGAACATTATCGCAGAAGCTTAGGGTAAGATTTGTTTATTTGGTGCAGAAAAATAATATGTTAATATACAGTGTTTCCAGATTGTAGATATATTGTAGATAATTTGTAGACTGTAGATACTTTGTAGATAATCTGTATTCTGATTGTAAATATTGTGATTTCTGTTTGTTATGTAATTGTAGGTGAGGGCTTCAACAAATCATATCCATATTGTGATAGATGGTGTAAAGCGGTACATAGTGTGTCTTGAAAACAAGAAATATAGTTGTGGCAAGTTCCAGCTTGATGAACTTCCTTGTGTGCATGCTTTGGCTGCTTTAAGGCACAAGAATGAATCTTATGAAAACTATTGTTCGACGTTTTACACAAGGGAGATCCTATTGCGTACGTATGAAATACCAGTAAATCCCCTGCCTGATGAAAGCAAATGGAATGTGCCACAACATATATCTGATGAAGTAGTAAATCCACCTACAGGAGAGAAAAGGCCGTCAGGAAGACCTCAAAAGGAAATATACAAAACATATGATGAAATAAATTCAAAGAAGTACAAGGTGTCATGTGGCAACTGTGAAGGTGAAGGGCACAACAAAAGATCTTGCAAGAATGCGCCCAAAAAGAAATAAATTTTATGTAGTTAACAGAATATTTCAAAAGAATTGTTAGTGTGTTCAAGTTAACAGAATTTTTGTGTGTAAATGTTGAAGTTTTTTAAGATCATAATGTAGTTAGTTTCAATTTTTTTCTTTTTTTTTGTTAAAATTTTATTCTGTATTGACATAATACTTTAATAAGGACAAGTGTTTTTGGCTATCTCAAGCATCCTTTACATAGTTGTTAATATTTATCTATAATTTATCTGCAATACAACTACAAAAAGATTTTAAATTAACTTGAATTGACAGAATAACTATATTTTAAATCAGTATGAAAGGAGTTATATATACAAATTAAATACAACAAGATATTAAATAATTTGGAATTTTCAGAATAAACACATTGTTAAATATTTTCTACAAATTATATACAAGTTCAACTACAAAATTATATACAATATTTTCTACAATTTTAAGATTTAGTGTTCCAAGATTGTAGTTATTTTATAGTTTATTTGTAGATAATTTGTATTCAACAATAACATAACTACATATTTTTTAGTTGACATAATAACAGTATAAAAAATCAGTTGGAAAGGAATTATATGATAAAATAATGAATAACAAGTACTCTAAACATTCAACAACTGAAGATAAAACCAACAGGGTGTTTTCATTTGAACTACTAAAATGGATTTAAAAAAAAACAAAGTGTACTGTAAGTGTAGCGCAAGCCTGTTACGATTAAAACACAAAAAAATTGTTCAAAGACGTGTGTACTATCTTTCTTCTAAACTATCATCAACGAAATAATTGTGCTACATGTTTCATACATAGACATGACAACTACCTCTTCTTCCTATGAACTTTTGTTTTCTCGTTCAAAGCTGGTGCACCCTTTCTCCTTGTCAATCTGCCTGTCACCTCACTTTCACTAATTGCCCCATTTTCTTGCTTCTTTGTAGCATAGTCCCACAGTAGCGCTCCATAGCGTCTTCGGTGTTGGTCAATGTGAGAAAGGTCTTCTGCAGGGATTGACAATTGTCTAAGACTAAAATATTCCGCAAAGGGAGAAACAAATACACCACAGTCGCTGCAAAAAAAGTGTCAATATTTACCAAATGATTAGAAACTAAAAAGAATTAAATGTATAGAAAGAAAGAATATTTTTTTACAGTGATCCTTCTTTTTGTTGTGGGATTTCTCCAACGATCCACTAAATTTTAAGAGGGCCGGTAACAGGTTTCTCAATGTAAGCCTTTGTATTCTTGAAGTTGATGTCTTTATGCTTCCCATAAAAATCGGTGCGTGACAAATACAAAGGGATAATAACCGAAAACTTGTCGACACAAAATTCAACAATGGGGTGATTGCGCGAAGAGACCATTGAATCATACGCATAAAGTTGCCTTTCTGCAATGTCAAAAACAACCAACACCCAGTGGAATTTTTCTACAATGTTGATGGGCATGATGACATAGTCAACTTCATCCCATGAAACATTTGCAAGTAGTCTATACCCCAAAATATATTCTGCTACAACATCCTGGGGTTTAACAACATAAAACTTCTTTTCTTGAGGAGAATTTTGGAACTTTTCATACATTTGTTCAATCCTGGTCTTGAACAAACAATCTGTTGTGGTAAACTTGGTCTTGTTGTGGGGGCCATACTTGTCTCTTTTCCTCAAGTAATACATTATAACATCAATGTGCTGCAACAAAAATAGTTGGCATGTATACAACAAGTCAACTTCAGATAGTCTACACAAACTACAATATAACTACAATTACGCTACAGACTGAAACAAAGCATCTACAATAATATCTACAACAGATCTACAATTTATACTACAACTCATCCTTCAATAATCTACACAAAACTACAATATACCTAGAATTACACTACAAACAGAAAACATAGGATCTACAATCATGTCTACAACATATCTACAATCATCTTCTAATATTATACATTATCTACAACATAACTACAATTACACTACAAAACAGAAAACAAAGCATATAGAATAATATCTACAATATATCTACAAACTGGGTATAATGATTCTTAATGAGTCAGTGAGTACTTGTCCAGGGTGTGCCAGGGAAAAGAACCACTCCTTCTTGTCAACCTTTTCCACTCCAAGGTCTAACCATGGCTTAATTTGGTTGTCCTTTATGGAATACGGAACCTTCCTCCTATAAAAACCAATAGATAAGAAAAAAAATTGTAGAATAAAGTGGATATGTAAAAGATGAATGTTGGAATCAAAGTGGCAAATTGTGCATTCTAACCTCTTTAAACCTTTGTCGGTACCGTGGTATAACCACTTGTTGAATTGATCCAACACCTCAAGATCTACATCTTCACCAATAACAGTAGTAAATGGGTGCTTGAGGTAGAAATTTTGAGGTCCAACTGAGCTGCTACCACCAGAACTGTATAGAGGGAGTAATGGTGATCGGGCATGCTTTCCCGGCTGCCTTGTTCTACCTGGATGCATAGGTGTTTCATCTTCTTGTATAGGCTCTCCAAACTTAACCAACTAGGATAAGTTATCAGGCAGCTCGAAATCATCAAGTGTAACCTCCTTCTTCTCACCTCCGGATTCTTCTGAATCACCTAGAATCACATGTTGTGCCTCTGCACCTGCATTGTCATCTTCCTCATTGACATGTTCTGTTTGAGCTGCTACTGTCACTCCGTGAATTGGAGACTGTGCATTCATATCTTCCATCTCTGTGAGACAATGTATATCTTACCTAATAGAAAGGTTAAAATATTCAAACATAAAGAAAAATTATCTGAATACCAATTCATACCTGCATTCTCTTCATCAGCTGCACCTTTAAAATGTGTATATAAATCAACACGTGCTGGAATATTTTCTTCACCAATTGCACCTTCAACATGTTCTATTTTTTTCATTTCAAATGTTAAATGATTGTGGGAAATTGGGATAAAAAAACGAAGAATTTCGAATCTAAAAAAAAAAAAAGATCTTTTTTTAATGTATAATAATGGCTTGACGGATTAAGTAAGATATGTAGGTGTGTTATATAATCTAAAGTTATGTGTTAACAAACTACAATATGTTGTATTGAATTTTATATATTCTGTATATATAATGTAGTGAAATTGTAGATATTTTGTATACATATTGTAGATATGTTGTAGAACATATGTAGCTAAATGTAGATAAAGTGTAGGTAATTTGTAGATACATGTTTTGTTGGTGTTGGTCTGCAGTTGTTCCCCACTATTGAACTGAAATTGCTGATTGTTCAAGTCTTCTTGTTGGTCATTATTTTTTGTTGAACTACCAGCAAACTGAAAGTTTTATATTAGTTTGTATATATATTTTAGAGGTGCCATAATTTGTTTTGTTATATAAATAAAATTCAAATCTTACCTTTGCATCAGGTTGGTCATTTTGACTGCTTATCAACTGCAAAACAGTCTTGACAGAGTCGTTTATTAGCACGCGAAGGCTACCGAGCTCTTCAAAGACATCTTTCTTAAAATCTGCAAGATTTTTATCGACCTACATGTTACAAAAAAATACATTGTTAACTTCAGAATATCTCTTAAAATTAATTCAAAAAACAGAAGCAGTATTATATATAGATCAGAATGTTGTATGCATATTACCTTCTCAATACCTCTTTCTAATTTGCTAATCTTTTTAAGAATAGACTCATTGTCCTCTTCTCCAATTGATTTTTTGGGTTCCAACGGAGGAGCATCAGCATTGGGAACCTCAGAATTATGTTCAGCCTCTTGAACAGTGTACTCAACTTTGTCAGGCAAAGACAAGACTTCAATCTCTTCAGGAGTTTCACTTATGTTGGTGAACTGAATGAGGAAAAAACCAATTAGTTTAATTAAGGCAGAACACGTAGAATAAATGTAGATATTTTGTAGGTAAACTGTATAATCATAAATAAACCCATTTTACCTTTATCCATTCATGCTTGATCATTTTTTCTTCAAAGGCAGCTAACAAAATCTGACCCTTACTAGCTGACCAGCTAAGTATGCGAGGTATTGAATTAGCACTCCTCGTAGCTATATCAGTGTTGATGGTAGAGCAACACTCATACAGCCATACTTGCATGGCTAGTGGGAATCCTCGTATGAGATAAGAATGTACGAACGGATTTAGCATATGCCTAACAGATTCCATCAACTGTGTATAAGACTTTATACCCCATGGGTATGTCTCGTACTGACCAGAATCCACCAAATAAAACCTAAAGTGATCTACAAAAGCAACATGGTCTTTATCTGAAGGACAAATGAAAAATTCTAAGAGATAAAGAATACACAACTTTATAGCATCCTCATCATTTACCCAGGTTCTGTTGGTTACAATTTGTTTCATATATGTCTTCTCCACTCTTTGACTTGTATGGAAAATAACTGCTCATTAATTTACTGACATAATTCGCAGTGTAACCAAAGTCTGTAATCTGGGTATGACATCTAAGACCAGTTATTAGGGCAAACTCCCTCAATCCAAAATTTAGTCTCTCACCCTTTAACTCGGCAGAAAAATATGAATCCTTGGATGAACGCAATTCATACTTCATAAGAAGATGAATGGCCTGATTTTGCATGCACAGACTGGGAAGGGACATTAAGTAGCCAAAACAAGTATTCTTGAAAAGGTTCGAACCATTTGGAGACAGAAGCTCTTTAATCTGGCTAGGAATGCTAGGGTCACATAATGTGTGGAATCTAAGCACCCCATAATCAACATTATGGGGTGCAAAAAAATGTTCATTTTGCATAAATAATAAATAATCTCACATTAATAAAGTGCCTAAAAAGCATCCAAATCTACAGTTTATCTACAATAATTACAAAGAAACTACAGAATATCTACAATTATATACACACTATGCAAAAAATGCAAGAAATATCTACAATTCTGCCTTAATAGTTATTTGTGTCATGAAGACAACAAGTAATCTACAAAATAACTATAAAGAAACAATAAAAATCTACAATTATAGACATACTATGCAAAAAAGGCAACAAAATATCTACAATTCTGCCTTAATAGTTATTTGTATCATGAAGATTAGAAGTAATCTACAAAATAACTATAAATAAACTACAAAAAATCTACAAATGTAAAAACAGAACAGTAAACTACAATTAATCTTCAAAATGAAGACAACTAATCTACAATTGTATAAACACATATTAAGCATATTTTAAAAACCTAAAACAAACTAAATAACCAGAGACAAAATTACTAAATTTTTACCTTGACCAATGAATATTTTCGAAGATTTTTAGGGTTTTTTTTTTAAATTTTCTTCTTTTGGGTGTTTTTGAACTTGGAGACACCTTAGCTTTCTTTATCGGTTTAAGAATAGGCACCTCTTCTACAAAATCGTCATCTACCAATAACTCTTTTCCTTTTCTTTTCCCTTGTTTCACTGGCGTAGAAACTTCTCCAGCATTGACATCGTGTTTTTGTTTGGTTCTACATTCAGATCTGATTTGTCGCGGAGAACTACTATGAGTCGTATCTACAATTGCATGAGCAGATTTCCCCTGCTTTCTCGGTGATTTTGGTGATAAAACACTCAAATCAAAAGATGGTATATCAGCTTCTGTATGTTTTTTAGGACTATGTTTAGAAGGTTTGTTCTTCTTCATTGAGTAATTTTTTACTGAAGTACAATGGGTGTATCAAATTTGTTGAAGAAATGTGTTCAATATTCTGTGAATGTATTTTGAATTGATATTTAATGGTGAGTAACGGAAGTTTCTGTGGTTTTAGAAGAGGGAAATGGGTAAAAGGAACGTGTGTCTGACTAAAACGTGGGTGAGAGTGAGGGTTTAGGAGAGAGAAATGTGGGAGGGGTGGGATATACGGTACCTTAATTAAGGAGTAAGAAACGCATCATTAATTATGTTGTTAATACATATTATGGTATAGAATTAGTAATTAGGTATACTAAATGTGGTTAAATCAAACCTTAAACATTGAGGGTAATAAGGTTTCATACATGGTATATAAATGTAAAAATTCCTATTTTTTATGACCCATTTAGCAGCCCAAATACAACCCATGAAACTCACCCAAAATAAAGGAATTTCAATCCAACTTATCTAGAAAGTTACTTAGTTGCCCCAACTTTACATTTTTTTTATATTTTCAATTTTTTTTCTGCACCACCCACTCACCCACCATACCCCATAATTTACTTCTTTTTGTATTTAAAATTTTCTTTTTTTTTTCGTTTTTCTGCACCCCCCCCCACACACCCACCCCTC